>JASDQU010012211.1:6795-26257 GCA_032191745.1 Picea mariana
CTGTAATCCACATGCATGTCTCTCCAATTAACGTGGGATTTTTCCCTAGATCCACAACTTCTGAACTAACTGGGAAAAAATCCATTTTGAGTTGTTAACTAATCCCTTCATGTCTTCAAAGTGGGAGCTTCCCAAAATGTATAAAATGTTTAAAACATATAAAATACCTTTTATTCAGTAGATTCTTCATGACTGTCAGCATTCGGTGGGTCTCCAATCATGGCTACACTTGCTATATGTTGTCTATCTTTGACCTTTCCCTTAAGAACGTCATTGGCTCACTGTCTACAATTCCACGCTATATGACCCAACTTCTTGCAATAGTGACATTCTATTTCCTCTTTGTCTTTTGCTGATCTGTTTTGGTTGTTTCTCGCATAGAATGCAAGTTCTGGTTGACTATCACCTTTAATGATTTTCTTTTCTTCTGCTAGCAATGATGCAATCATTTTTTCAAGATTTTGTGATGGTATATGACTCAAGGTAAAGATAACACTATGTATTTAGGCGACAAATTGTTCATGAGAATATCCTTGGAATCCTCCTCATCAACCATTGGCTTGACTTTTGCAAGTTGTTAGATAATAGATCTTAGATCATTGAAGTGACTTGACATGGTTCCTTCAATTGACATCTTAAAACTAAATAACTGTAATTTCAGGGAAAATTTCGCATTCACTGCTTGTGACCTGTAATACCCATTTTGTGGGATAACTAAGGAGATGATGTCTCAAGGCCCTCAGGTTGCAGACATGGAGTATTGAGATACAACCTGACCAACAGTGTACACTTGCACAAACAAATACCCACCTCACCACCATGGATCCAGGTTCATTGCAACGATATCCACCACATTAACTGGCCTTTGGAAGACATTGGGTCTTGCACCATGAGGTACAAGTAAGGTATTATGGTGAGTCTCATTTCAATATTTGAGGCATTTGAGTTTGTTGCATCTATTACTACCTTTGATTTTGTGACATTTTGTTGGACATTATGCTCTTTTCCTTGTTTCACTTTGGTGGTTGACATTCCACCCTAGCAAGCGAGTCACCCTTAGGGATAGATATGCTACTGGGAGGTCCTTTCGAAGAGTCATTGTGCCATTCCTGACCACTCTTTTCACTTTCCACACTTTATCCCCTCATCTCCTCACCTTTTTGGTTTTTTGGGTGTATTGACCCAAGAAGGAGTTGTCCCTCACTTTATGGGAAGAATGCGCTGAAGGCCTAGAGGCTTGTGGATGGAAAAAGATAAAATAAAAACCATTAACCTTCTAGATGCTCGCCTAGGGATCCCGAGGAAAATGAAATGTCCCTCATAAGAAACTCATGGGACCCGTAAAAGAATAACTAATAACAAAATTTCAACTAGGGAGCAACATGTGTGGGCACTATTTTTATTGCTTAGGTAGAAGCCCCACACATGTTTCCAACTTGGGGAAGAATGATGTGACCAGAGTAGAGTCAAAGTGGGCACAATTTTTCATGTTTAGGTATAAGCGTCACTTTGGATTAAACCTGAAAACATCTTAAAAGAATAAAAGACAATGAATGGGCTTGGAAAAAGGTTGCATTGAAAACGAAGGTGCAACACACCCTATACAAAGGCACCCATAAGTGAGACACTACAACCCCTTGTATGTCATGAAACCCATGCCCAAAAGTCCATCCCCCAATCCATGACACCTCATCCACATGACTTAGAAGGAGGTCCTCTCAGGAAACACCCCTAAACTTGAGGAACAATTCACCCAATAGGTCGTTTTGTCAACCCTCCCATACCTAAACTTGGCAAGTTGCATATGGTCTTTGAGAATTAGTTTATTTTGATGAGGTGGTTTGGATGTACTTGCTTATATGGCTATTTTATTGATTTTATCTACTTATCATGATGCTTTGAATTGAGATCCTTGGAGGGGGTATCCATTTGTCTTTGTAGGACCCAACTTATGGACAATTTTGGAGGAACAAGCCTAGCTTGGGCTTCCATGGGGCTTGAAGCCCACAGGTTGGATTCCAAGGGCCCACATTCTGGATCACGAAGACATGCCTTTGGAGGCATAGAATACATCATGGAGGACCTAACCTAGCCCCACCCACCCAAACGATTTTCCTAAGAAGGCCAAAACGTCACCCTTGAGGGCTTGACATCATAGTAGGGCTAGAGTTTTGTGGTGGTTGAGGACACTTGGCATGTATTGAAGGAAGGAAGCCATATATAGTGGAGAAGAGGCTTGGATAGAAGACACTTGGCTTTTGGATGCCTAGCTCACCCATCTTCTACTCCAACRACTTGCAAAAGTACCAAAACATCACCCTAGAAGGGTGACATTTTACTTTAGGGTTTTACTTATGTGCAAAATATGAATTTAAAAGTATTATTTTGTGTAAAGGGGAAAATAAGGGTTGTTGTCCCCTTATTTTGTGGTTTACCCTAAGYTATGTGGACAAACTATGTTTAGAACATTTTGTATAAATAGAGATCATTTGTATCTCATTTGGATGATAACTCTCCCATTGTGAGAAGTACTTGGTTGAAATTTTCRCTATACTTGGGTATTTTGGTATCTCTCTCTCATGCGAATGAATTTTGTTGTTATCTCTTGGTGATTGGATGAAGTGAAGTGATGGAACCTCTTGGAGTATTTCTTTCTTTCTATTGGATGGTAATTTGCTTGGTGAACTAGGGTTTGATCTCTCTCTTTCTTGGAATTGGTAAGGAAAAATTTGCATTTGTTAGCTATTTATTGCTCTTTATTGGTTATTGTTGGTTGAAACCCTTGGTACCATCCTTGGAATGAGGGAAGTGTTCAAGAGGTTTCCCCTAGAATACATTACCTGGAAAAAAAAGACTAAGCACAAAAAATGGAACATTACTAAAAAAACCCATTTAAACATTACATTGAAGTTTTAACACTCCCACTTAGTCTAAAATTTAGACTAACTCCTCCACCAACATAGACTATTCCAAAACTATCTCTGCAAAATTGAAATTTGTCCTTTGGAAATCCCTTTTTCAATGCATCAAACATCATCTATCTGGTTTCACAAAACTAAAATTTTAAGCTCTGTTTTTCGAGTTGCTCATGAACATAATGGTACCACACTTCAATATGCTTTGTTTTTGCATGAATCATGGGATTATTGGGAATTTCAATGCAACTTTGACTATCACATATCAAAACTATAGGATTATTTTGTTCCATAAAAAATCCTTGAGTAACTTCCTTAGCCACAACAATTCCTTGCTTGCATAACATGGTGTTGTGTGCTCTTCTTTAGCACTTTGATAAGGAATATTTCTCATAGCCTACTCATCCACTTGACGTACTTGGATCCACATCTCYTGACAATTTCTGCACAACTACCACCAGAATMTTCACAGGGTTGCAATCACCCATCCCAAATCTCTCAAGGATATGTTCAATGTATCTCCTTTGACTCAAATGAACCTACCTAATTGCTCAAATCTMTTACTTGAATTCCCAAGCAACAATGGATCTCTAAATGATCCATTATGTCAAATTCTACAACCAACTTTGACTTGAAAGAGTTCAACAAAGATAACTTCTTGCTCATAACAATTGTATCATCTATATACAATGCCAAAATGACAAAAGACTCATCAATATGCTTAACATAAACATTCAGACCTGCAGTGAAATGCTATAAACCATCATTGATTAAATACACATCTTCTGCGTTAATATGATAGAAGATTTCTCATGTCCATACAACACCTTTTGCGAACTATACACCGTCTGCTCCTTTCCCTACTACAAATTATCCTCTAGTTGTTGCATATATATTTCTTCCTGCAATGAAGCATTCAAGAATGTCGCCCCGATGAACATGCAAATTCATTGTTGCTGTAATTGAAAAGAGTGGTCTAGTGGGTGTCATCCTTACTACTAGAGAAAAATTCTCTTGGTAGTCCACACCTTGAACTTTTCCTTTTTCCACAAACCAAGCTTGATACTTCTCAACTAAGCCATCCAACTTGTATTTTTGTTTAAAGATCCACTTCCTACCTGTTTCTGTCCAAACTAGCAGCCCTTGGGGGATTCCTAGTGGGGATAGGATGATATGGGAAATGCACCATATGTTGACGATGATTTCGGTCAACAAAGCTTACCTGACAAAGTGTTGCCAGGCTCCCTCTCGAATCACACTACTTGCACAAATTTTCGCTTATTCTCATTAAATATTGACACAATGTTCTTAGCAAATTTATTGTAACACTTGACTTATTTCTAAGCATGACCCTTTCTCTCGCTCCACGCATTATTCATGTCGATGAAGCTGTGAAAGGAATGCTAAAGACTCTTTGCATGGAAGCGTTGGATGGTTAAACATATCTACTGAAAAGGGTTATTACTTCCACGACTTCAATGGAAGCTTATATGATGGATTTTTTTTGGAACGTGTTCTTCATACAAGTGGAAAATGATTATAAGAGAATATAATATATACACAAGAATTGGTGGCCATTTAAAATTATATTCGAATATTTCTATGAGAGGAGAGTATTCAAAAAAAATATACACTAACGACAAAATCAAGGCCATATGAAGAGACCTGGGCACCATTTCATGCGAAGGAACTGAGAGAGAGCTTGATCACATCCATAACCCTTTCAAAGTTTCGAGGAAGATTTGGCTTATTAAGGAAAGATGCTACCAGGAGATATGTCGACAAATGTTCGGATCCTGACCGGCAAAGATTGGTGTTTGCACTCTAGAAATTGTTGGTTGCTCCCACAATTAGGAAGAATAATTATTCTGTGTCTTCCATATATACAACGTTTCTTCCATTAAACTGGAAACCAAGCATACTAAACATATTGCTCGCAGGAGGAAATCATTGTCTTCATGATATTCTCGATGTCCAGGTTTGCACTGATCATTCTTATTTCAAGATGTACGCTATCATAACTACCAGATGTATAGTAACAATTTCATTGTCGGAGATATGCCACAAAAGAAAGGTATGCAAGTGCCGGTGGAAAGCTATACAAAATTTAAGATGGTGCTCTCAATACGAGATTATCAAAAAAACCTCTGTAGATCTTGGACACGCATTTAATACTGCTCAGAGATATGCTCCTGTTATTCTTCTGTTACATCGTTTTAATGCCTTAGGAAAGTATTCAACGAGTGGAAATGTGTCATCTAATCAGATTGGGTCCGCCTCTCAAGTTGCTTCTGCTCTTCACCAATTTACTCATGCCCACTTGAATAAACAAGAAGATGACATTGATGTAGTTGAAATGAAGGATGCACTTAACACGTCTAAATCATGGGGATTGAAAGAAGGTCTAGTATTCCTAGTTGTAGCAACTGATAGTATTGTAGATATCATATCCTCTATTAGGCGTTGCTTTAGTTATGATCAAATTGTTCTCTCATCATTTTCATAGTGTTTCAACTAGTTTTGACAATGATAGTATTTACCATGTGCTGAAGGACATTGCTGAACAAACTTCAGGATTCATGCCTGGGACATTCGAGCCATAATTGATGATACAAAAGCATGCTTGGTTTCCAGAATCATGGAAAACGATAAGGAAAATGAACTCAATGAAAAAATCGAAGGTTGATAGTTATCATGTTTGAATAACTTCATTCGATTGATACCTCAACACAAATCGTCTTCCAAAGAATGAGAGCAGAACAAAAAATAAAACTCTTTTAATTGAGTTGGGAGAAATTACCTGGAGATTAAATATGGTTCCCTCAGAAAGTTGTTTTACTCCTTGTTTTGAAAGCACAAAGGGGAGAAATCACTGTTGTGTTTTACTCCTTGTTTTGAAAGCATAAAGGGGAGAAATCACTGTTTTATGAGCGGGTAATGATATGTGTTTTAACCTGAATGTTGCCACCATAGAATGACACAATCACACTAATATGTTTACATTAATAAAGAGACTATCAAGTGCTCATGGAAAACAAGACGAATGGCAATAAGAGGACCTACCTCCGTTAACTAAATTTCCTAAATAATTTCTATTTGTTAAAAAATTAAACAGATCTGTAAAACGACCATAACTGCTGGAACAACTCACCAAGGAATATAAAAAGAGCAACGAACGACCTGCCAAATAAAGAAAAAACTCTGGCGAGAAAACTTTGAGAGGTATGATTGGAGTGTAGCAATGTTTTTCTTTTTTAATTCATCATTCATCCTCTACTTTCAACAGGGATTGGCGGGATTGTTGGCAGCAGGGAGTCTTGTGAAGCAACAAACGTATGGGGCGAGGATGAGCTTTGCTGGTTCTCATAAGGTGAATTATTTTCCTGTCAGTTTGTTGTATTTAAGCTTCATTTTATTTCATCACTAATCAGTTTCTGATATGCAGGTCCTCACCTTGTGTTATCACAACCATCGCTCCATTCCATTTTGGCTCAACTTTCCTCTTTCTTTCGCTCTTGGTCTTTCTATTGTAACCTTGTTCTAGAATGGCTAAAGGCTAAATACCTGGCCCAAGTCTACGTAAAGATTTGTAGATTCTGAAACTCCAAGAATTATATGGAAACATTTTAAATTAAAGATCAAATCCCTTCACGCTATAAAATTGTTTCTTTATTTGTCTTCTTTTTAAAATCTCATTTTTTTTCATTTTTCTTTTATTCCAACATTTAATAATTCTAAAAAGAAAATAAAATAAATTGAACTAATGAATTATTACTATTGTAACATGGCGTATAAAACTTCTTTCATTTATATATATAGGTACAAACTTTTCATTTATTTTATTTGTTTTAGTCTTCTTGTTATTTATCATATTTTAACTTAAGGAAAATTAAAAATATCAAATCATTACAAGATTTTAAAGTTTATTTTGGTAGTCATTAGATTATTTTCTTGCTTAATGAACTCCTCTTTTAAGTAATCTCTTTAGCATTAACTTTCTTTAACTTTTCATTAGTTTGGCTTTAGTTACTTTCTTATCAAAATAAATACAAAAAAAACTTTATCAATTTTAATCTTCCTTGTCTGCATTTTCTTTAGTTGCATTTTAAGATTTAATCTTATTATTTCAAATTTATAAACTCATACACAAGAGCATAGAAATTTAAAATGGCATAAAAATCAAATATTTTTAAAAAGGAAAAATACAAGGCAAAGGGATTCATGCTTGGACTTTAGGATAGAGGAGATTTAGCATGGAGTTCAATGGGTTTTCTTATTGGGGCTCTAAGCATAGTGTGACATTCCTGTCTCTTCCCGCCTAGCCCTACGAGAGTTCGAGATATTGGTGTTGGGGAATCTCTAGTCCCTTAACGTCAACACCACTATCACCTTAGAACGATCTCCCCTTCACTTTATGCCAGCTCCTAGAGACCAAGGGGGGTATCCCAATCCTTTCAACTACACACCTCAATACATGTTAGATAAATCAATGCCTTACTAGCCAAATGCCTTAGAAATGTTCAACCAAGAGTTAGGGCATAAAACACTAAATATAGAGAGGTTTAGGAGCTACTTATAAAATTTCTAAGATGCGATATAAATATTCTACAACAGAAAATACAAGCTATCACTATAAATCACTCTTTAAATGACGAAAAATGTACCTTTTACTCCACAAGAGTGAGATCTGCTGCACAAATCAAGGGTGATTGATATACATGAGTTGTACCTTGATTTTTTTTTCTATAAATTGGACTATATTTCAGCTTTCCAAAGGTTCCAAAACCTTATTTATGACTGAAAACACAAAACAATGTAGATTTGGACCATAAAAAGTGACCCAATAGTGCTTAAAAGCACTTGGGATGAAGATCCTTGGGTACTCCTTGCTGGAACGAAGATATATTGATGAAAAAAAATCCCAGAAACAATCTAATGCAAGTAAAAATGATATTTAACCAAACAGTTACTTCAAACTTGCAAAAAAATGGTGCAAATTCCCCTAAGGTTTCACCAAAAATCTCCAAAATGAAATATAAAAGAAATGAACCACTTTGGAGATGACTTTCACCATTATAATATGTTATATAATCTTGATAAACAATCCTAAAGTGAAATAAGATCAAGGGTAGGGTTAGATTTTACCTTTTAGGGTCAAACCCTAACTCTACGATTTCAACAATTTTGATTTCTATTGCTGTAATTAATTTCCATAATTGAATAAACCCTTAAATCAACCACAAGAACATTATATAAGACAATAAAGTGCAATCTACGAGGGCCTATTTTCCTCCTAGGGTTAAAATTTCAACAATTTAGCACAAATCTTTGGACATGAATGTATAGAAAGTAAAAATAAATTATTAGATTTATTCTAGACAATAAAATAAATATTAATCTATGACCCATATCCATGAGTATTAGTTGCAACTGAACAAAAATTCTCATGATTTCAATAGTCCACTTAGCACTCATTGCATCGGGTGATGCTCATAGGGGTGAAGAAGTGGGATTGTAACCAACAAAATAAATCACATAGCCTCAATCATCACTTTCGAGGCTTGCACCCGTTAACCAGGACTTCATAGGTGGTCACCCATCCCAGAACTCCTCTGGCTCAAGCACGCTTAATTGTGGATTTTTCCCCACAATCAAGCCCACTTAGCTTTCTACCCCATTTGCAAAACCTTAGCAAGTATTGTGCCTTATGAACTATTTAGTTAGATCTCCCTCCACTCTTTTATTTAAGCATCGAGGGGCTTCCACAGTGCAACATATTAGATATCATTTTTGGGATTAAATGCGTAGAGTAAGTCATTAATATATGACCCATATCCATGAGTATTAGTCGCATGGCCAATAATTCTCATGATTTAAATCGTCCAATTAACACTCATTACATCGGGTGATGCTCACAGGGGGTGACGAAGTGGGATTGTAACCAACAAAATGAATTACATAGCTCAATCATCAATTTCGGGGCTTGCACCCGATAACTAGGAATTCTCGGGCAGTCACACATACCAAGAATCCTCTAGCTCAAGTGTGCTTAACTGTGGAGTTTTCCTCACAATCAAGCCCACTTAGCTTGCCTCCCCATTTGCAAAACCTTAGCAAGTATTGTGCCTTCACCATGTATCTTTTATATTTTTATTTTATTTTATGAAAAATAAAGACAAGAATTAAACTTTTAGGATTTTTGGTTGATAAATGTTGAGAGTTAGGGAATAACCTTATCTCCATCTAGGGCTTATGGGGTTAAGAAGTATGCCCCTCTAAGAATTTATTATCCCTGTTTATGGATTGTAACTATAAACTAGGGCCACAAAGCTAGTAGTCTCTTGCTAATCAAGACAAACCATGATAATTAATGCCCTAAAAGAAGGATTTCCCAAGGGAATAGCCTTCACCAACAATATCAACAAAAGACTCATAAATAATACTTGAATGTGATGTCCCGTTCTCAAGAGTAGGCCAGAAGGGAGCGACTTAGTAGTCTATTTGTTCCCATAGACTATAGTAAGGCACAAATAGGGAACAAGAGGATAAATACGAGTGAATAAGTGGCTAAACGATGAATTAATCCAAAAAGGATAGGAAAAGTCACTTAAGCTAAAGTCAATGAAGAAATAGAAGAAAAAGGTGTTGAGGGGGAGACTTAATTAATTAATCATTCACCTTAGGAGGAAAAGCGCCTAACTTAAGTGATGTCAATGTAGAAATAGAATGGAAAAGGTATAAATGGAGGAATTCAACCTAATTCCTCATTATGTTATGATTTGATGTTGACATAGTTCCAAAGGAGGAAATCAACCTCTTTGTTATTTTGTGGATTTCTGGAGGAAACCACCACCTAGATTGGTTTTAGTGTTGGAAGACACAACCCTAGCCCATTAGAGATACCGTCTAGGTTTTTTATCGTGCCATTTTAGGAGTATCCATATCTATTGCAGTGTTGCACAACTCAACGAGTGAGGGTGCAAGGGTTAGAGAGGGTTTTGTGTAGCTGCACGAGACTAGGGTTTATCTTGCAGATTCCTTTAGACCCACTTGAGGATCATCCAAGGTGCTTCTTTTGAGCCACCAATCATCAGATTCTGACATTGGAATCTACTAGGGCACACCAGACAACCAGGAAGTGAAAAAATCTTGAGGAGGGACATTTGGGGTTTTAGCGGGTGTTCCGGATCAGATCATAGGAAACCCTTCCGACCCAGAACAAAGGAGGCCTGGGTGCACATTTCAAGACATATATCATTGTATTCTGATGGTGGAATGACTAGTGAGCACTCATATATCCTAGGAGGTGCGCAACCCCCCAGGGGATGTCATCCAGAGCTTCAAAGGTCATATATTCAGTCTGAAAGTTACTGGGAGGAGCCTAGAGGCTAGGGCGCTCAATTTGGGACAATTTCTAGGTAGTTCTATCAAGTATAACCACCAGGGAGAGTTTTCTAGCGTTTGCAGCAGTTGCCGTGAGTTTCCAGAACTGCATTTTGTCGATCTATTTGTGCATGTGAAGATCTATCTACATCTACTGATCAAAATTATTTTGTATTAGTTGCTTTGTATTCCAGTGATGATCCATGAGATCTAGATGATGATTATTTCTCTACTTTCATCATATCATTGTATTTCCTACTTTTTCTCCATAATACATACTATTGAGATGGTGTTTGTATGAAACACACATGTGAAAATCACCAAGAATGCTAAACAATTAACTCAAACGCATCCAGAAACCCCCAGAGTATCATATCCGAGAGTCAAAACACTAGTTCAACAGTAGATATCCAGATCAACTGGGTTTGGGATATTTCAGTGGTATTAGAGCCTTCTTCCCGCCAGCCTGTGAAGAAGTGATTCTCATGACCCCATGATTTTGGGAATAGGTGAAGAATACCCAGAGGGCCGAGGACATATTGGGGACGAGTACATTTAGTACCACATAGGACATAGACGATACATGAGCAAAAGGGACTACACTCCTTTCCACACTCAGTTAGATACATAGCCAGAGTTAGAGGACAAAGAGCACATCAAATCTGACACAGATTTAGAGATAGAGAGGAGTATGGGTGACAGACGAGAAACACCATAGGGTATGGGGAAAGGCCCCGAGACACATCCTGACAGTACACAGACCATATTGAATGACCTATCCAAAGAGAAACTAGAAGTGATGAATGCCATAACAAAGATGGCCATCAACACACATATGATCCAACATAGCTTGAGCACTATAGGTTCCAATGATGCAGGAGGAGAGAGTGGGTCAGGAGGACACCAGGGAGGTGGGGCCAGTGGCTCTAATGGATCACAGGGCAAAGAGAGTGGAAACCCTTCACCTATCCAGGCCTATACGTCATCTGTAAGGATTCCCCAACCTTTATATCCACAGTTCCAGGGGGGAAAACTGTTGGGACAACTAGGGCATGTAGTGGGATAGTTAGGTCTAGGACACACAGTGCCACATGACCCATTCAGAGAGTACATGAGATATTACTTGGCACTAGGACCATATTTACATGCAAACATGATTTCACTAGACTATTGTTCGTTCAGGTATCAGAACAGACCCCGGGAGACACAGAGGGGAAATTTGCAAACTCAAAACATGGATTTCATCAAGAAAGTGGGGAAGTTGAAAATTCCTACTTTTGATGGGTCATCACGATGCTTAGCTTAGGCATGGGTATAGAATATTGACGCATATTTCAATCTTAACCTGATGACAGAGTGAGAGGCTATCAACTTCACCACCTTGCACTTGGATGGGGAGGCCCACGAGTGGTGGTACCATGGGCTGGTGACCTTGGGTCACAACCACATTACTTCATACTTGGAGTTCACCGAGAGACTAATGGAGAGGTTTGAAAGGAGAGATCTAGAGCTCCATTTCAGGGATCTTACACAGTTGTGATACACAGGATTAGTTGAGGCCTTCATCATAGAGTTCCAGCAGAAGGTAATGGCTGTATCGGATATATCGTAGCACATGTTGGTGATGTTGTTCATTGAGGCGTTGACAGAGCCATTGAGGGGTTCGGTTAAGGATTTCAAGCCTCACACCCTACAAGAGACCATTGTGTGCATGAGGGACATGGGGAACTCAACGTTGAAACCCAAAACCTTTACCAAACCGTACCACAAAGAGACAGGGATCAAAAAAATCCTCAAAGGGAATGGAAGGGTAAGCCCAAGCTGGACAATAACACCATACATGAGTTGATCAGGAAGAAGCTTTTCTTCTCTTGTAGAGACCCTTGGGTCCCAGGGCATATATGCATGGGAAAGAGACATATCCACTACATTGAAGTGCAGTCAGGAAGTGAGGAGGAGGATGATGATGAGAACGGGGTACAAGCAGATAATGATTCAGAGGATGAGACTAAACAGGAGCCAGAGCAACAAAAGAATAAAAAACAGATACCGACACAGGCACAACCCTAAGAGGAGACAAAAAATCGTAGAGAGGTGAAAGGGGGAACCATAGAAACCCTTTCTGAAGTACCTAGGTACAACACTCTTAGGCTCAAGGGCCTTGTACAAGGACAATGCATGACAACTCTAGTTGATGGCGGGGCCACCCACAATTTCATAGATGCGTCCTTAGTATCCAGGAGAGGGTTACACACTAAGGATTTTGAGGGATTCCAAGTGGCAGTGGAAGATGGATACATGATGACATGATCCCAGACCTAGAGGTCAAGCTAGGAAACTACACCCTTACAAACACCTTTTATGTAGTTGACCTATCCAATACAGATGCAGTATTGGGAGTACAATGGTTATATTCATTAGGGGAGGTTGGGTTCAACTGTCAGACGTTGACCATGAGATTCTAAGACACCAATGGATCGAGAGTGGTACTGAGAGGTATGTCTACAGGATCATCCTGAGCAATATCAATGAAGAGGATGGAGCAGATCTTCCATCACGGTGATGTAGCTTATGTAGCAGAGTGTTTGATCACCACCCGAAAGGATTCAGTGGGTAGAGAGCATTACCATCCACAGATCAGGAAGATTCTGAGTCAATGTGAGCTAGTATTTGGGACGATACCACCAGACAAGGGATTTGAGCATATGATTGAGTTGGAGGAAGGGGATACACCGATGATCATCGCACCCTATAGGCACCCTAAGATATTCAAGGACAAGATTGAGAAAGAAATCAAAGAATTGCTTGCGATGGAGAACATCAGGCCCAACGCGAGTCCTTTTTATTCTTTAGTAATTATGGTATTGAAGAAAGATGGCGCGTTGATGATGTCCATTTATTATAGAGCTCTCAACAAGAAAACGATCAAGAACATGTACCCCATTCCACACATAGATGAGTTGATGGACGAGTTGTATGGGGCAGTTTTCTTCACCAAGATTGATATGCGGTCAGGATATCATTAGATCAACATCAGAGAGAAGGACATAGAGAAGACATCATTCAGATTCCATTTCAGACATTTCGAGTTCTTGGTCATGGCATTCAGATTGACCAATGCACCTGCCACTTTCTAGTCTTGCATGAACCACATCTTCAGGGGGAAATTTAGGAAGTACGCTTTGGTATTCTTCGATGACACATTGATTTACAACAAGATGTGGGGTGAGCATTTGGCACATTTGGAGGAGTTCTTGGGCATTATGCAGGCACAATCATTATATTCCAAGGAGACCAAATTGAAGTTTTGGATGAGAGAACTACTGTTCTTGGGGAATATCATCAGTGAGTAGGGAGTACAAGTTCATCAGAAGAATATCAAGGTCATTATGGATTGGTCAACACCCAAGAGCCTCATGAAGTTAAAGGGATTCTTTGGGTTATGTAGTTACTACAAGTGGTTTGTCAGAGGCTTTTCACAGTTGGGAGCATTGCTCACAGATCTAACAAGGAAGGGTGATTTTCATTGGACGGATGAGTCACAAAAGACATTTGCGAAAATGAAGGAGGTTATGAGAACATGCCCTGTTCTATCCCTTATGGATTTCTCTCGACCATTTTTCTTAGAGTGCGACACATCAAGGGTGGGGATCGAAGAAGTTTTGATGTAGGGAGGACATCCCATTGTGTTCGAGAGTAGGAGGCTCGATGATTTGGAGATACTCTACTCAATTTACAACAAGGAAATGTTGGAAATCATGCATGCCTTAACCAAATTCAGGAAGTATCTAGTGGGTAGAAAATTTGTAGTGAAGACTGATCACAACAGTCTCAAGTATTTCCTGGATTAGAAAGACCTTAGTGAGAGACAACAAAAGTGGGTCTAGAAGATCCAAGCCTTTTAATTTGACATTTAGTATGTTAAGGGAAAAGGGAACATCGTAGAGGATGCCTTGTCCAGAAGGCCAACATGGTGTTCAATGATGGATATTTGCATAGACTGGAAAACACATTAGTTGGCAGAGTACTCCAAAAACAAATTCACTTGTGAAGCATTGGATGGACAGGTGGTTGATGATAGATACCAGGTACTATACGTTGCCATATTCTATAAGGACCAGATCTACTTGGTTCCAAATCTACCTTGAAAGAGAAGATTCTGAAGGTGTGTCACGATTCGCCTGCAACTGGGTATCAGGGGTACTTCAAGACTTACAGGAAGATCAGGGAGAGATTCTCATGGAAGGGTCTCAAGGATGATGTACTGAAACACATTCAAGAGTGCACGACTTGTCAGTAGAACAAGTTCGAGCAGACACACACCGTGGGGTTACTTCAACCTCTACCCATTCTAGAGAAAAAATGGGAGATAATTTCTATGGACTTCATTACAGGTCTTCCTCGAGTCTAGGGAAGGGACTGTATATTTGTAGTGGTCGACAAGATCACCAAATTTGCACACTTCTTTTCCATTCCCACAGATTATAAGGCCAAACATGGAGTAGAGTTAATTTTAAGATAGGTTTTCTGGTTGCACAATTTACCCAGGTAGATAGTTAGTGACAGAGATGGGTGCTTCATCAACATGTTTTGGCAGGAGCTCTTACGGTTGGTGGGCACAGAGCTAGCCACGAGTACCAACTACCACCTATAGACAGATGGACAAATAGATATTGTCAAAAAATGGGTGGAAGGGTATCTAAGAAACTATGTGGGGGGGGAAGAAGCGCATGTGGGTGAGATGATTGCACATGGGTGAGTATTGTTACAACACAACTTACCATAAGTATATCATGATGTCACCATTTAGAGAATTGTATGGATATGATGTACCCTCTTTTGTGGAGACTATGTTTGGGGATAGCAGGGTCCCGGGGGCCAAAGATTGGGTTGAGGAGAGTCAGAGGATTCTATGGGAAGTAAAGGAAAAATTACAGGTATCTCAGAACCAACAAAAGATCTATGCAGAAAGGAAGAGGATATAGCACAATTTCGAGGTAGCGGACTGGGTTTTTCTGCGTTTACAGCCATATAGACAGTCCTCCTTGAAAAGGAGCAGGGTAGAGAAACTGAAGCCTAGATTCTGTGGACCGTACAGATTCATCAGGAGAGTAGGTGAGGTGGAATATGAGCTAGATCTATCGGAGGGTAGCAAGATTCACAACGTATTTCATGTTTCTTGCATTAAAAAGATAGTGGGGTTGCAGGTTAGCATTTTAGAGGAGTTTCCACCCTTGGATGAGGAGGTTCAGTTGGAGCTAGTATCGAAGGAGGTGCTCAAGCAGAGAGAGTGCAAATTGAGGAGTAGGGTCATCAAGGAGTTATTGGTGAGACAGAGGGGACTTCCAATGGAGGATGCCACATGGGAGGGAGAGCATATATTGTAGCACCCAAGATTGATGTTGCTTGAAGAAAATCAATCTCGAGAAGGGAGGACTGTGATGTCCTATTCCCAAGAGTAGGCCAACAGGGAGTGACTTAGTAGTCTATTTGTTCCCGTAGACTATAGTTGGGCACAAACAGGGAACAAGAGGAGAAATAAGGGCGAATAAATGGCTAAATGATGAATTAAGCCAAAAATCATAGGAAAAGTCACTTAAGCTAAAGTTAACGAAGAAATATAAGAAAAAAGTGTTGAGGGGGAAACTTAATTAATTAATCATTCACCTTAGGAGGAAAAGCACCTAACTTAAGTGATGTCAATGGAGAATTAGGATGGGAAAGGTATAAAGGGAGGAATTCGACCTAATTCCTCGTTATGTTATGATTTGATGTTGAGAGAGTTTCAGAGGAGGAAATCAACCTATTTGTTTTTTTTTTGTATTTCTGAAGGAAACCACCACCTATATTGGTTTTAGTGTTGGAAGACACACCCTATCCTATTGAAGATACTATCTAGGTATTTCACTGTGCTAGTTCAGGAGTATCCAGATCTATTGTAGTGTTGCGCAACTTAGCGAGTGAGGGTGCAAGGGTTAGAGAGGTTTTTTTGTAGTTGCACGAGACCAGGGTTTATCTTGCATATTCCTTTCGACCTAGTTGAGGATCAACTAGGGTGCTTTACAAATACAATGAAATGATGCTTTACAAGGTCAAAACCGTTAGAGAATGGGGCGGATTCAACAAAATATGCTCCAAAAATGCTCAAATAATGCTCATAAATTCTTTAAATATGTCTCCAAATACTGACCATGTCCATACCTAATGTCAAAGAAACTCCATGAAGCATGGGAGTGACCCTCCAAGTCAAAAAATGGGTCATAAAACCTGCAATAACCAAAATGATGTCAATCTTCTAAAAGTGCCCTTTTGGCCTTTTTGGCACAACATTACACCTTAAGAGGCTTGGGGAGGGCTCAAAAAATGTCAAGGAATAATACTTGGCCATTCAAGTTGCAACATCTTTCCCAAGAAAGGGGAATGACCTCACCCCAAGCCCTAAATTTTCCCCACAAGTGGACGATTTCTTCATATTTCTGGATAAGTGATTCAATGATGGCCACAAAGTGCATCACACAATGATAGATAAGGGATAAAGAAAACCCAAACATGTGCTAAGTCACTCAAGTGACCTCCACATCATCAATTTAGCCCCAAATAAGCTCTAACGTCTTCTTGAAGTGCCCCAAATGAAGTCAACCCCCTTTAATAAGAAAAAACACTTTAAAAAAGTGCCAAAGGAAGGGGGCATTCTGGATTTTGGAAAATGGTGGGTGAATGGGATGTCCATGTAGGTGAAAATGGCCTGTCTGTGCCTCATAGAGGGTGACCTAATGCCTCAAAATTTGTGCCATGCATGTAACATTGCCTCAAAAAATGTGTAGCAGATAATCATGTGCATAATAGCCTTCGAAGGCCCAAGTGTAGTACATACATAAGAAAGAGAGGGTCCATGTGGGTAAGGTGTGTTAAACCACTCTTTATCCCCTAAAATTAGACTAAGAAATAAATTAGAGTGACTTATCATCCACACAAACTGGAGACTATGTCAAAAACATAATTAAAATGATGCTTTACAAAGTAAAAAAATCCTCATAGAAGGGGGCGAATTCAACAAAATATGCTCAAAAAATGCTCAAATAGTGTCCATAAATCCTTGAAATATGTCTCCAAATCTTGACCATGTACATACCTAAGGTCAAGGCAACTCCATGAAGTATGGGAATGAACCTCCAAGTCAGAAAATGGGTCATAAAACCCCAATAACCAAAATGACGTCAAGCTTCTAAGAGGGACCCTTTGGCCTTTTTGGCACAAATTTCCACCTTAAGAGGCTTGGGGAGGGMTCAAAACATATCAAAGAATAATCCTTGGCCATTGAAGTTGCAACATCTATCCCAAGAAAGGGGGACGACCTCACCCTAAGCCCTAACTTTTCCCCAAAAGTGGATGACTTCTTCAATTTTCTGCATAAGTGATCAAACGATGGCCACAAAGTGTGCCCACAATGATAGATAAGGGCTAAAGTAAACCTGAGCATGTGCCAAGTCACTCAAGTGACTTCCACATCATCAATTTATCCCTAAATAAGCTCCAACATCTTCTTGAAGTGTTCCAAATGAAGTCACCCCCCTTTAATGAGAAAAAACACTTTAAAAAAGTGCGAAAGGAGGGGGATGTTTTGGATTTTGACGGGTACATGGGATGTCCATGCAAGTGAAAATGGTTCATCTGTGCCTCAGAGAGGGTGACCTAATGCCTCAAAATTTGTGCCATGCATGTAACATTACCTCAAAAAATGTGTAGCCGGATAATCACATGCATAATGACCTCCAAACGCCCAAGTGTGGTACATACATAAGAAATAGAGGGTCCATGTAGGTAAAGTGTGCTAAACCACAGGCATGCCAACCCTTACAAAGCACAATCACCTTTTACAAAGCGAATAATAATAAGTGAGTAGCTAGAGGCCCCGTAAATCATGTATCTCGGTAGATCCATCTTAGAATTCCCACATACCTACACATGACATAAATTCCCAACATTAGAGGAGAGTTACCAACTCTGGAGGCATAGTCAGCCAGAGAAATAAAACCAATAACCTTGAGAATGGGGACTAAGAGGACATGCCATGACCATCCACCTGAGGGGATTTGGGTAACCTCTAAACAACACTTGTACATCAAAATCATCCCATCATGGCCACACACAAATAAAACCATCACACTTTGGTCACGTTGGAGTGGTCACATCTCACGGAAAAAATACAGGGTACACTTCAGAGAATTTGGGGTGTAACACTACCAATTTCCTTCTTACCTATTGGTAGTGTAACAAGCGTTCAAGTCAAATTTTTCAATAATGATGCAGACTTTTCATCCATGCCTTATTGCCATTCTGCTACATTCTAGCATTCAAGCACCATTTTCATTGTCTGGGGTTTTATCTCTTCAACATTCAATGCATAATATTGTAGTCTCTCCAACCATTTAAGTATTTTTGTTGACCTTCTTAGTATTAGCAGTTTCTGATCATGTTGTTGCACTTCTACATTCTCCCAAATTTTAAGATTCTATTCCTCTGAAGTGCCTTTGATAAGTTCCTCAATTATCTTTGTTGAATGGTAATTGAACGCCTCAATGCTGCTCCTACCCCGTTGATCACTACTGGGTTGCTGATCACCACTGGGTTGCTTCACCAACACTGCATCTTCATAAAAAATGTATGGACTATTTATGGTTGTATCTTCCACTGGGTTATACAATCCATAAATGGCCACATCTGAACCATACAAAACCATATTACATTTCACACTTTTATCATCCAGTGATCTTCATCTCTCATATGGAATATGTGCATATGTTGGAAAACTTAAAACCTTCAAGTGATCAACATTTGGATTCTTCCCATGTCATGCTTCAAATGGTGTTTTCTTCTACAATGCTATTGTAGTGCCCTCCCAGGGCTTCATAGCTAAATAATAAATTTCATAACAATAATTCCTAGCAAATTAAATTCTCAAATTTCACATTCGCAACATAATTTCAATATAGATAAGGGCTAAAGTAAACCTGAGCATGTGCCAAGTCACTCAAGTGACTTCCACATCATCAATTTATCCCTAAATAAGCTCCAACATCTTCTTGAAGTGTTCCAAATGAAGTCACCCCCCTTTAATGAGAAAAAACACTTTAAAAAAGTGCGAAAGGAGGGGGATGTTTTGG
>JASDQU010012211.1:26357-39974 GCA_032191745.1 Picea mariana
AATTAAATTAATGATTTAATTATTTAATTGACTTTAATACGTTAATGACTTAAATTACATTACTTAATTATATTTATTAATTAATCCATTTGGGGCATTACATACACCCACCCTTCAAGAAACTTCGTCCTGAAGTTATGGTCATTCACAATACAAGGATAACAATAAGATGATTCATACATCTAGATCAAATAAATAACATCATTAATTGAATACATTCATAAATACTAGTGTACATGCACAACACATGTATGTGTAGCTGGCACATACATAACTCATGCATGTACTAATGGAAATAATTAACACATCTAATACAATTCTTGTATGCTTTCAATCCAATCAGTGATGCAATTAACTTCATAAAGAATAAATCAGTTGTTTACAGTGTTTGTAGAATCCTTCAATTATAATAATTTAGAACAAAACAATATTTACCTAGATAATTGTAATTCAGTTGAGATTTTTTTTTAAAGTACAAAGAGAAAGTTAGACACTTATGTTATAAGATTAAAACCCCACACACTCTCAACTACTTCTAACGCCCTACCTCCCTAACCTACTTTCATCTTCCATCCCTATCCTTCCTCTGTTGGACTATCCTGGAGTGTCAACTATATTGACCTAACTCTAGATAGAACCTATAAGCGGAAGTGTCAACTACCTTGATCAAGCTTCCCCAACAAGCAGCTGGAAGTCATCATCACACGTCTAGGGGAGCATGACCTAACACTGTCCTTCCATGACTCTAGGTTTCATAGGATACGCGGTGGGAAATACCTCCACCCATCCTAATAGAACTAGGGTAAACACCCTATTATGGACCATACGGTGGCACTGTGTTGCTAGGAATTTCGTCATCGTATATTTAGTTTCAAGTAGTCTCGCTACTTGAAAAACCTGCACTTGCCCACATGTCATAGCAATGTAGTTGAACCAACATAATTTAACATACCATTTTTTCATACCATACTGTTTCTCGGTCGATGTTCACGGCATCAACCATTTATTATCATGTTTTTTTCTTTCTAATACATAGTCCATTAAATATAAAGGTTAGTTTATAACACGAACTCCTACATATCCATACACTATTAACATGTAATTTCATTTAACCATATCATTATCTAGGTATATGTGTACCAATATCTTTCAAATTCAAATTTTCATGCTAGAAATAGATCACATAATATCCATTATAACCACATAACGATAAAAAATCATAGTATTTACATTCACATAGGTCCATATGTCCAAAATTTAAAGTGTCAACTTAATAATGTTCCACAAATAATAAGAAAATGAAGATATGAGTAGGCCATAAGTAATTCTAGCTGCCTAAGTCAAAATGGGGCATTACATACACCCATTCTTTAGGAAACTTCATCCTGGAGTTAAGGTCAAAAGTGTGGGATGATCGAGCTAAGGCAATAGATATTGAGCTAATTTGGTCACACTGAACCTTCATTTGATTGAAATAAGTTGAGGTTATTAATACATTAATTGTTGCTACCTCTCTTTAGTGGGCCTTCGTTGTGTCCAAACTCAAATTTCATTACCACATGTGATTTAGTTAATGTTAAGACATGCTTCTCTTATAGATTTATTCTTCCCAAGATCCATGTAGGATTCCCATATTTGAAGTATAGTCTATTGGTTTGACTTCTAGTTAAAACTCATTATTGGTTTTCTTGTTAAGTGATTCTTATATTGAGATTTATATACATTTCATTAAGCCATGCATATAATTCCATCTATAATACCTTCTAATTATAACCAATCACTACTAATTTTCATTATCACTCTAGCTCGAGTGATAAAACACATATGCCATTGCTAAAGTTTCCCATGCTTAGGAACATTGACTAATATTTCTAATTAACCATTATGCGAAACAAACTTCTCTACCCACAAGAGTATTACAAAGAACATACATGCTTCGAAGGGTACCATGTCTACCACCATGTCTTAGTGAGCATCTCTAGATCAAGAATAAATTTCTTACTAAGGTCCATTCCACATTCTGATTACTTGTATAAAGAATTTCTTTTCTCACAATTACTTTTCATACATCTCAACTTTATATCCTTTATACCTATATCATGTAAACCGTAACATCTTTTGTAGAGTGAGTTCATTAACATTCCTTGTGACATCCAAGAAGGAAACACATACTCTTAACCATTATACCCACTCAAATTGTATACCACAAATATTTTTTTAATCCTTATATTACATTCATATTTATGATAACTATTATTAATACTACTAACTATCAACTCATATTTCTTATTTCTTTTTTCTTTATTTATGTAAAACACTAATATTATATTCATCATATTACTTATTTAACTTTTATATTTATCATCATATTATGTTACTATCATGAACCTTATTTAAATCCTTTGTTAACTTATTAGTCTTTGTCCTTCGGGCAATAAGGACTATTAATAAACGATTCACTACTTTTTCATTAGTTTGACATAAAAATCGATGAGATATAGTAATTTTAACTCAAGATTTTAAAAAAATTATACAATCTTCCCACTCATATTTCATTTTATTTGGCCTCATACCAAGGCACGATACCATTTTTATGAAATAAAAATAGGAAAGTGATCGTATATTTACACTCAAGATAAGGTCGAGTAATGCTACGTTTGAGGTTAGAATTAGTTCCAAACATTTAATATTTAATATTTGGATAAATGGTATAAATGTTACACTTCATAGATTTGCATTCTACTCGAAGGTGACTTCTGCAAAATAGTTGGTCAATAAATTTCACGGTTAGTAAATTTCACCTTCTGCAAAATAGCTGGTCAGTAAAATCAAATTTACAACGACTTGCATTTGCACATAATTTATTTTCCTTTTTTCAATTTTACAGTAAATTTTACACTAAATAAATTCCCCGGCTGTGGATTTTTTTTTAACACTATACTTACCTCATTTTCCCTCCTTAAAATCAATATCAAATCCCCAAATGGCTTCATGGTCTGCAAATGGTTTTTTTTTTCCCTATTTTTCAATTTTACAGTAAATAAATTCCCCAGTTGTAAAAAAAATAATTACACAGTTGCAACAACCCTCGAGAAGAGGTATTTCCTCAGATTACTTTCATAGCTTCCATGTGTCCACTTGAACAAAACACGTGGAGGTTTTGTAATGTGTCTTCTTGCAATGAAACAAGTGTTGATCTCCCTTAGCGTCATTGTCTTAACACATTAAAAGCATCATTAATCATGAAAAGTATTAATATAAGACGGTTATCCAGAATGATTTTGTAAAAGTTTAGAATTTTATATTTATATTTTTAAAACGTGTAATTTGATGATTATTGAAAGTCAATAATTCAGGAAAATCTGAGATTCTTGGATTTTCAAACGTTGAAATGATATATATCGACATTTTGTTATTTTGGGTTGAACTTTGTATACATGTGGTTTATTTTTAATTAATTTTTTTTATTTAATAATAGAACATAATCTTATTTTGAAGATAATTGGTCTATGTTGAATAAGTTTCTTTAAAATTTTAATGAAAAAAAAAAGAAAGGTGAACGAGGTTTGCTTAAAATTTTGGAGCATGAATATGTAATGAATTATAGGGCATTCGGTATAAATCTATGATATTGTATGCAACTATAAAATCGTGTATATTAATTCCCAAAAGGTTATCACTCACAGTTTTTTTTTATCATGAAAACTATTAAAAACTCCATACAAGTTCAGATTCTATGACTTAATTACCAAAATATTATAGCTCTCTGTTTATTATTTATCAACAAAACTATTAAATACTCCATACATCTTCTTTTGTTTTCATTTCATCTTTATACTTTATTAAAGACGTTTATAGTGAAAATCTATTTTAAAAACAACTCTAAGAAAGGTGACTTTCCTGTATATTATTCATTACAAATATTATTTTTATTATATTCATACTTTTAAAATTGCTTAATAGTTAATAGTTTGAGTGCTATGATCATTTTCCTTTGAGAATGTAAACAATGTCAAATGTCAAGTTTCAGATTGACCAGCCTTAAAAATTGAGTAATGTTCATTGGATTTCATGTCAGTGGCTTCAACTTTCGAACATGTAAACATCGTCCACAAATTTAAGATCGACAAGCCTTTCAAATTTGGGTAGAAGATTTAAATTTATTCGTGCTGGTTCGATTCTCGACTTTGAGCATGTAAAGATGATCTACAAATTTAGTCAAAAACAAGTATATATCACGGGGTCTTAGAATATGTCAAATATTCTAAGAAAAGTAATCACAGTTTAAATAATTATCTCTCAAAATAATATATATAGTTACTTTGTCCATCTTTTAAAGGATCGAAGGGTGCACATTCATCCACAAGTGCCAATTTTAAATGGCTCTCATAATTTTATGATTAAAATAGTAAAGTTATGTCCTTCTGCATGTCACCCATGTATCAACTCTGGTAGTTATAGCATGCAAGTAAGGCCAACAGTTTAAACCGCAAACAAGTCATAATATATTTGGCTGAGATCAGTTACATATTCAAACCGCAAACAAGTCATAATATATTTGGCTTAGATAAGTTACACATAAACAAAATTTAAATTAAAAAAATAACATAAAAGGGTCACTCCCGACTTAAAGATGTCTGACTCTCGACCCCCTCTCTCTGCACACCAATGGTTGCTTAGTTGCTCGCTGATTTGAATGCGTAATCACTGATTTAATAAAGAATGCTATGATAAAATCATAGCTACCACATTTCCCTACATTCCATATTCAAACCAAAGTCTACACAATTTTCAAATCAAAGTCTCTGCACAATTGGCAGGGACTTACTACCCTTTGCAACTCAAATCAAAGTCTCTGCACAATTGACAGGGACTTGCTGCCCTCTGCAACTCCACTTGTTTAAATTATAATACTTGTTTTGTCACTACACTAACATCACCCTTACCTTTACACCATTTAACCTTTTAATATAATTCATTTAACTTTTCAATATACTTCAGATCCAATAATATATTATTTTATCTAATAAACATAAAATGTTAAATAAAATGTATAGAGTTTGTTTTAAATAATTTTTTTAAACAAGCGATTTCATGGAATACTTATATGCCGATGTAAATATGCAACCAAAACATTAACATTTATAATATAACGTTAACCTTTATATTAAAATGTATTCATCATCATTTTTTTCCATTTATTTTTATAAACATATAACCATGATAAAAGTCCATATATATATATATATATTTTTTTAAATATATATACTATTCTTAAATTAAGTATATACATATTTTTTCCATTACATATATTAAATTATTATTAAATAAATAATGATAAATAAAATTTTAATAAATAAAAATAGTTTTTTAAAAAATAATTCAAACATAAAACATAAAAAATCAATCAACAATGTGGGAAATGTGGGACCTCGCATGAGGCCCACGTACTCCCCATTAAATAATTGATGTGTTCATTTTACCATAGACAATATTACTATTGTCACCTAATCGTAGGCACACAACTACCCTCGAGCACCTTCACCTTTGAAAAAATTATTTCAGAAAGCCATACAAGAACCAGCAGATAAACCCTAAATGATAACCACAACAACAACTCAAGATAAGTAGAGCACTACTTCTCTAAGGGTAGTACACAAGAGAGATAATCTCCATATCCACAGAACAAGTATCATACACAACTGCAACAACTGCAATTGCACTATTCTCTCAAACTTGTGCCATACTTAGCAAGAATATGACCAAGAGTATTATCAATAATATCACCAAGAGTTTCACCAAGAATATCAATTAGAGAGAGACCAAGACCAAGAGATGATCATATTCCCTTATTCCTCTTTGCAGCTGCAACTACAACTCTCCACAAGACTTGCGCTCTGACTGGGTGTACAAATGAGCTAAAACGTCCTCTATTTATATTAATATGTCCAATGAATTTTTTGGCTGGGCTGACCCGAATTTCTGGTAATTACATTTTCTGTTTATCTTTTTCCTCCGGAGCTGACTTGTCTTTCTGGAAGATAATATTCTAATATTGTTTATTCTGCTAGGGCGACTTGTCTTCTAGGGTTTTCACACATTTGTTCAGGGTTTCCTTTGCTTCTGAAATATTCCATTCTAGTCAAAGGTTACACGTGGAGGTCAATACCTCCCGTATCTACCGTAACATCAACACTCCCTCCTAGCTAGGGAGGTATTGACGGTAATGGTCTTGAGAACACACAAACTATTATGCCGGTAGCATAATCATAACCACACATGCTATCTCATGATCATGTAGATCAATTCACAAGCATCATCATCACTATCGGTATCGTCTGATAGCATATTGGCATCAACATACATCATCATTTGCATCATCTCTCGAGGCCATTCTCCATATGAGTAATCAGGAATGATGCTGAATAAGTCATGTGCTGAACTCAACACACTCAATGGAGTGTCTCGCATGAGTCACCCACTCAATAGAGTGATACAAGAACCATTCTTCTAATCTAGACATACGTCCTAGAAGAATAGCTATCCCAACAGATGCTGAAAGCCCCACAATGAGATACAAGGATCATTCTTCTAATACGGACCTACATCCTAAAACAATGTCAGTCCTCTCAGATGTTGAAATCCACCCTATGGGATACAGAGACCATTCCTACATGAATGTCAGTCTCAAATTATTTTTCTAATCATGTCATATGTACCATAGATGTTAATCTCTACCTATGTGCCTTAGAAAATATCGGTCCCATATCAATCACCCTTATCAGGACATCATGTTCTTAGGAGGTGGACTATTCAACCTGATCAGGCCAATAACTGTGCCTTAGGAAAAATATCAGTTCATGATACGTTAGCAATCTGTCAACTTGGACCATTCTCCACGGGGAGAATTTCTGTCCATCGACAATTCATTCTGCCACAACCATTCTCTATTTGGAGAATGTCTTTCCATCAACAAACTGACTATCCATCTAGCTGGCAATCATCTCCAACACTAGTGGTAGTCTCCATGGCAATCAGATAGTAGCATACAACTTCTAGAATGCCATCCAATAGAACACAACTGTGTCTATTCATAGTAGTATACAACTACTATCCAATGGTACATAATCACTCCTAGTAGCATACTGCTACGAACTAGTGACACACAATCACTACCAATGGATCACATCCACCACAATAGAATACACCCACTGTCCTGAGACATACAATCTCTACAACAATCCTATCATCTGATATCAACCTGTATAAACAATATCATGATATAAACTGAGTCATCTGGGCCATTCTTCCACTCACATTTGTGAGATCTGGAAGAGCATCTTCCCTCAGAAAGTTAAAGATCAACCATGGGATGTATGGACTATTCTTCTCAAGCATAGAAGAATAGGTGTCCTTGATTTATGAACCTGGACCATTCAACTTAACTTGGCCATTCTTCCGACACGATTCACAGTGCAACCTGAAGAGAATGAGTCTACCCTGGGGACTGACAGTCCCTAATTGCTGAACCTGAACCATTCAACCTAATTGGGCCATTCTTTTGACACTAATCACAGTGCAACATGAAGAGAATGAGTCTTCCCTAGGGAATGATCGTCTGTACCATTTCCTACGGAAATGAATGTCCTGCATCAACCTCCTGCATCAAACCATTCTTTGAAATTGCTCACAACTGTGAACTTCGAAAGAATGACTGTTTGGAGAGGCAAACCATTCTTCTTGACCACTTCTTAGAGTGAATGCCAAGGCAAATGAATATACTAGACCATTTCCCCACACTGGACATAAGGGGAATCACTGTCTATGGTACATCAACAATCCGTTGGACCATGACTGTCCGTTTTGGACCATTTTATGAACTGGAAAATGACCGTCCATCAGAAATCTTGGACCACTTTCTGAACTGGAAAGTGACTTCCCAACCTGGACCATTTTCCAAACTGGAAAATGACTGTCCATATATCAATAACATATCAGTTCTCCCTCCCAACCTGGGGATCAATCACTTCCCTTTCCAATAAGGAAGACATCTCCACAAGTCCAACTTGTCCCTTAAGTACACAAACTTTTCATCTTGGACAAAGGCTTTACCAAGATATCTGCTATCTACTCATCAATGGAGACATAATGGAGAACTAATTCTCCCCTTTGGACTTTATCACAAAGAAAACAATACTTGATCTCAATGTGCTTCGACCTGTCATGGAACACCAAGTTCTTTGGGAGCTTTACACAGCTCTAGTTATCACAATATATCACGGTCGAATCCAACACCTAATCAAACAGTCTAGAAACCAGCTTACGAAGTCACACTGCTTCCATAAAAGCATCACAAGCTGCAATATATTCTTCTTCTGCAGTGCTGAGTGCACCATACTTCTGTTTCCTGCTAGCCCATGATATCATGGCAAAGCTCAAACATAAAACATATCCAAGAAGTACTTCTTCAGTTATCTGCACTCCCTGCCCAATCTGAATCGATAAATCCATGCAGCTGTATATCATAACTCAAACGTCCATGAAGATATTTCAAGGCATGCTTTGCAATTATTCAATTCTCATGGTTAGGTTCCACCTGGAACTGGCTCAACATGTTCACAACAAAGCAAATGTATGGCCTGGTATTCATCAAATACATCAAGGAGCCAATCAATTACCGATATAGGGACGAGTCTACTGGATCATAGTCTGTCAACTTCTTCAGATCTGTCATCATGGGATTTTGTCATGGATTTTTAATCCATCATCCCGAACTTCTGAAGAACCATTTCGATACACTTCCTCTATCATAAGAAGTTTTCACTATGCTTCTACTGTACATGAGAGGCTCTGCACCAAGTTGTTTGAATACATACAAGGTCTTCTTCCATCTGCATTCATGGGTCTCTTATGGTATACCTCAAAACCTTGAGGTTTCTTTACATATGCTTCTTCTTCAATTACTCTGTTGAGAAGACAAACCTTTACATCCATCTGATGTAAACTCCAACCCATGGATATTGCAAGAGATATAATGACTCAAATAGAGGTATATCTGGTTACTGGAACAAACTTTCATCATAGTTTTCTCCTTCCTTTTGGGAGAACCTTCTAGCCCCAAATCTTGCCTTGTATTTATCGATACTTCTATCCACTATACGTTTTATCTTGTAAATCCATTTAGGTACAATTTCCCATACATCGTTTTTCATGATTGATATTCTTCCATCACAATTTCTTTCTATTCTTTATGCTTTCCATGCTTTCTTTATAATTGATACTTGGTGAGATCATCTGCTTCACCACTGATGAAGTCATTTGCTCCATGATTGAAACTGTCAGTCTAGCTTCTTTTCAACGCTATCACCTGTGACCTGCCCAGAACAAGAACAACAAGAGAAAAAGTATTTCCAATAACATTTTCATAAGAACATATCTATGGTAACAAGGATCATAGAATCACCAAGGTGACCTACCTGAGAACAAGAAAGATCTCCTAGAGGAGATGTTAGTTCATTTTGCAAACAACTGTAATAAGCATCTATATCAATAATACTTACATGCAACCAAGTATACCTAGTAGTAATATAAGCTTTCAAAGATTGTTGTCACAACTCAACTATCAAACTTGATATTTGTAAATCTTAGCAATTTGATCAATCAAATCTGGAACCTCAACTGCTTGTTCCTCTGCATGTATTGAATCCAAAATCATTGCTTGGTCAAGGTCTCTTGTACATTCCTTGCAAAACACACTCATGATTTTGTTGTATGATATAACATGAAAAACATATACAAGTGCATACCTTTGAAATTTGCAGCATTGTTCAACTTGTCTTCTAATATGAGGCTAGACACCATCTTGATAAGAAGAGGTTAGACACTGAATAAAAAAATTCAATATTAGAACATGATAGAAACTATGAGATTTCAACTTTGACCATAAATTCAATTTTGACCAAAATTCAACCTTTGACAATGACTAGTCAACCTTTGACTTTGACCAGTCAACCTTTGACTTTGACCAATCAACCTTTGACTTTGACTTTGACCAAAAACTCAAACTCGACGTTTTTTCTTGTTGAGAGTACCAATAGGTGTGCTAGGCTAAGGTGCACTAGAATATCCAGGACTTATGCCAAAATTATCACTTGAAGTGTCCAGAAGGTTAGGTTAGGGTTTGTTGCAGTTGCACAATCAGAAACCTTAGCTGCAGCTGCAACTGGTGCTATAATGAGCTTAAAAAAGAAATTCCACGCTACCTTCTAGTGGTTAGACTGTCCTAGAGGTGGTGTGGGCCCATAACTTGTTAAAATAATTGATGTACTCGTTTTACCATATACAATATCACTATTGTCACCCAACCATAGGCACGCAACCACCCCTAAGCACCTTAACCTTTGACATAATTATTTTGGAAAGCCATACTAGAACCAACAGATAAACCCTAGCTACTAACTGCAACAACAAATAAAGACAAGTAGAGCGCTACTTCTCCAATGGTAGCGCACAAGAGAGAGAATCTCCATATCCACAAAACAAGTACCATACACAATTGCATCAGCCACAACTGTACTACTCTCTCAAAATTATGCCATGCTTAGCAAGAATAGCACCAAGAGTATTACCAATAATATCATCAAGAGTTTCACCAAGAATATCACCAAGAATATCACCAAGAATATCAGTTAGAGAGAGACCAAGACCAACAAATTGTTGGATTTTCAATGAGCTATGGCTCATGCATTCTGTTTAAATTTTTTGTTTAACACTTACTTGAACCATAACTACTGCAGTAACCAAGATCATAAGAAGAATAACCATGCACACGAACAAAAGAAGTATCTTAGGAAACCCTTCTCAACAAGGGAAGAAAACCCATCCAATCCTTTGCTATATTCTTCAAGAGAAAGACCTCCCACACCATCACAAAACCTAGCACACAAGAGGGTGTTGTAATTCTCATAATTTCAGACCACAACTTTAAAATCATGAGTTGACACAATGATAAGTGTGTTTCCTCAATGGGGATTCACCTTTATTTATACAAGATTTGCCACATCAAATGATGTGTATTTTGGCACAATAGGGTCGACCTCAATAACTCAAAATATAATTAATAATTACCATATTAATGATCTTTTACATTAAGGTGGGGCTGACCTGTACCCTTTACATTACAAATAGGGTTACAGGTAAGTTTGATTCTTGAAAAATATAGCTAGGGATCTCATACACCCACTAGTGCTCAACTACTAGGGGCACATCCATAGGGATGTCCATATCTCTATCTCACTGCGTCTCACAAGAGAACCACACTCACTAGTGCCCAGCCACTAGGATCACGTTCACCTGTGCTCATTCATAGGCAAGTCCACTCAACAAATCTTCTTTCCCATTGCATTATAGAGGAGAGTCATATGGAGTTCATCATCTCAAGCCTCTGCTTAGAGGAGGCTAATACATCGTCTTCATTTCTATCTCATGACGATGCACCCATCTCTATGGGAATTCACACGTCCACCTTGTGCTCAACCACATGCATGTCGAACTCAACAGATCTCCTTTCTCACTGCATTACATAGGAGAATCATTTGTAGTTCTTCTCAACTCTCTGTAAGGAGGAGGCTATCACTACGTTCCAACTCTGTCTCAGATAAGAACCACACACCCATCTTAGGTGCTCTCTCTCAAGTCTGTGTCCTGGAGGATGTCTCACACAAATGTAATCATCAACAGAGATGACCATACGCCCTTATTCCTCCTCGCAACTGCAACTCTCCATAAGACTTGCGCTCTGACTGGGTGTACAAATGAGCTAAAACGTCCTCTATTTATATTAATATGTCGAGTGTGTACCTGAATTTATGGTAATTATATTTTTTCTTTATCTTTGATCCTATGGAGTTGACTTGTCTTTCTGGAAGATAATATTCTAATATTATTTTTCTGCTTGGCGTTGACTTGTCTTTCTGGAGCAAACTTGTCTTGTAGGGTTTTCACACATCTATTTAGGATTTCCTTTGCTTTCAGAATATGCCATTCTACTCAAAGGTTACATGTGGAGTTTAATTCCTCCAACAACTACCGTAACATCAACACCCCCCGCTATTCCCACAATTAAAAAAAATTAGCTGCACAAAACCCTATCCTCCCTTGTTGTCACTCATTCTCTCCTCCATTGAGTCCGATTTTCTCTACAACAAGGTGCGGGTATGGATTTTGAAGAGTTTCGAGCACGACCATGGCTACCAGACCGACTCTTTCCTTTCACACTCCACTCTGTCACACAGTCCACGCGATAGAACCCATTGGTTCTTTTTTTTCTCTGTTTTCTACTTTGGGCGGTGGTTCCATCACACAGGCCTGGGCATGGACGCAGATTGCATGGTCATGGTGCGGCCTACCTGTGCTCATTTTGTTTTGCTTGCTCAAGGTGTACGATTCGAGAAGGCTATCACAGTCCTAGGGTTTATCACTTGAGCGACTAAGTTTGGTGGTTTGACTTGCCTATACGTAAACATATGAAAAAATAAACAGAGCCCATAACTCTTTCGTCGTGGTTTAGTTTTAGGTTTTCTTTGCCTTAAATATTATTTTGTAAATTTATGATATATTTTTATTTCTTTAACGATTGCTTTATTATAATATTTGGTGGATCTTTTACATAACTATAATTTTTTTTTTTCAATATATTGTAATATATATATATATATATATATACTTCATAGCTGAAATACAATATAAAATAAGCAATAACATGATAATACTTCTTTTATGTTTAAGCAAAATTAAAAGAATCAAGCTCTTCCCCGCGAAGAGGTCACGAGTTCGACTTTCATGCTTCCGTTGGAGTTAGGTCCGCGATCGTAATCAAGCTGACTATCAATCCTGTTAACTCTGAGGATGGGCATGATCTTCTTCATGTGGACGTAGAATTTACTTAGAGGATTGCTTATTTTATATTGTATGTCAACTATGAAATATTGTTATATAAAATAATTGACAATTTTCTCTTGCATTTTTGAGTTTTCAATTTGATCATTTTATTTAATATCTTGTTGTTTAATTTTTTAAAGTTTATTTATTTATTTATTGTGAAATATACACAAATATATATAATTTATGGTTGATTTAATATAGATATCCATATATATATATATATGGGTTTATTTATTTGAACTTGCATGAAGAGTGTTTTTAGTTTTAGGTTGGTTATGTTTTTAATTGTTTTCAGTTTAAATGATATGAAAATGGCATAATAAATATTCTTTCATGCAGTAGGGAACTTAGTTCCAATCCAACTTGCAAGTCATGGTTATTGTAAATCCTTTTATTTTAAAAAAAAAGAAAAGAGAAATTACTTCCCCACAGAATAAATTTCTGGGTTTTTCTTCTAACTTAAGAAACTCCCCGTTTTCTGGTTCATTAAACTGCAGAGTGTTTTTTTGTTTTGAAAATTTACATTTCAGCTCTAGGTAGGCCCTTAAGGTTCCAATGTTTCAACTATAGCTCTGATACCATATGTAGTTCCCTCTGAGGGCTTCATAGCTAACTAATAAATTTCATAACAGTGATTTCTAGCAAATTAAATTATCAAATTTCACATTCACAACA
>JASDQU010012211.1:63594-76014 GCA_032191745.1 Picea mariana
TTGTTATTTTTTGGGTCCCTCTTGTTTCTTGCTGAGAGGCCTTTTATTGCCTTCTCGGGGATCCCTAGGCGAAGCATCTCGAGGTTTCATTTCTATGCTTTTGTCTTTTAACAACTGCTTTTACCTTCTGAATCTTTAGCCCCTTCTTCTCGTGAGATAAGGTGCAATCCTACAAACATGTCAACCCAATGCTCGGACAAGGGGAATGGGATAGATGAGTGGGTGATAACATGAAACAGTGGTGCTATGATGGGAGGAGATGATGGCTTTTCAACAATCCCCCCAGTGGAAAACCAAGACCTATGGGCACAGGCTTGCTAGGGCACCCAATCAATTTCCCCAAGCATGGTCATGTAGGCTAATGGACNTGTAAGATCCAAGCAGTTGTTAGAGATAAAAGGAATCAAATGCATATATTTAAAGGTTTCAATGATCAAAAGTGACACATACCATGATACTTGGACCAATTACCTCATGGAGCAAGAACCTCTTCTGATACAAGACCAAACCGATGGTGATGGATGCTGTTGCTGCTGACAGGACAAAGCTGATGGAAGAAGAAAAATATGGGCCCTCCAGGGCCATGCTCAGGTCAATCCTGCTCTCGGTACTCCATGTCCATGACCTGTGGGCCTTGAGACATGATCTCCTAGTTATCCCTAGACATCGGGGATAACATGGAATTTATGTCTGGTGAGCTATCTTTGGAGAAATATGTGCTCTCTTGGTTATCTATTGGTTCTAGTGTTGCTTCTAGAATCATTCTATCTAGTAAAGGTTATGGTGCTCGGGGGTGGTTGCGTGCCTATGGTTGGGTGATAATATTATGATATTGTCTATGGTTAAATGAGAACATCGAATATTTTAATAGGTTATGGGCCCACAATACCTTCAGAACATTCTAACCACTAGAAGGTAGAGTGAGATTTCTTTGTCAAGCTCGTTGTAGCACCAGTTGCAGCTGCAACTAGGGTTTCTAATTTTGCAATTGTAACAAACCCTAATCCAACTCTTTGGGACCCTTAATTGAAGCGTTGGACCTAATTTTTGGATATTCTAGTGTGCCCTAGCCTAGCGCAATCTTTGGTGTCCTCAACCAACAAAAATGTCAAGTTTGAGTTTTTGGTCAAAGTCAAAGTCAATGGTTGATTGGTAAAAAAGTCAAAGGTTGACTTTTGGTCAAAAATTGATTTTGTGGTCAAAGTTGAAATTTCAGGGTTTCTAGCTTATTCTAATTATTGAACCTTTTTTATTCAATTTGCAACCTCTTCTTTTCAAGATGGTGTCTAGTTCTAGATTAGAAGACACACTGAACGATACTACAAATTTCAAAGGTATGCACTTGTATATGATTTTTATGTTATATCGTCCAACAAAGCATGAGTATGTTTTGCAGGGAATGTACAAGAGACCTTGCCCAATCAATTATCTTGGATTCAATGCATTCAAAGGAACAAGCAGTTGAGGCTCCAGGTTCCAGGTTTGATTGATCAAATTGTTAAGTTTCAATTTGCAAAATTCAAGTTTGATAGTTGCTATAGTACAAGTAAACAGTATAGTTGTGAAAATAATATTTGAAAGATTCTATTACTGTTAGGTATACTTGGTTGCATGTAAGTACTATTGATATAGATGCTTATTGCACTTGTTTGATGAACTAACATCTCCTCTAGGATATATTTCTTGTTCCCGGGAAGGTCACCATGGTAATTCTATGATCCTTGTTACCATGTCTATGTTTATATGAAAATGCTATTGGAAATACTTTTGATCTTGTTCTTTTTCCGGGAAGGTCACAAGTGATAGCTCTGAGAAGGAGCTACAATGACAGTTGCAAACATGGTGCAGATGATTCCATCAAGTGGTGAGGAAGGTGATCTCACCAAGTACCGATTCTAAAGGAAGCGTGGAAATAAAAAGGAGTTTTTGGACATCATTCACTCAGATACAAGAAAATCAAGATATAATAATGGAGGAGAATACACCTCCAAGGAGATTGTTTCTTTTTGAAAAGCAACCAGGACTAGGAGGGAGCTAATTTTTCCATACAATCCTCAACAAAATGATGTAGTAGAAAGAAAGAATCGATCCATTGAAGAATAAATCAAGGCAATGATGAATGACCAGATTCTATCCATGTTTCTATGGGGAGAAGCAATTATGGTAGCCGTATATGTCCAAAATAGAAGTCTTCATCATATATTTAAGAAGATGACTCTAGAAGAATCTTTCTTTGGAAAGAAGCCAAGTGTTGAATGCTTGAGGATCTTTGTTGTGAGTCAAGAAGAATGGAAGGAAGCTATGATGGAAGAATATCAATCCATCATGAAAAATGTTGTATGAGAAATTGTACCTAGACCTGAAGGAAAGTTTGTAGTAACTTCAAAATGGGTTTACAAGATAAAGCATGCAGTAGATGGGAGTATCGATAAATACAAGGAAAGATTCATGGCTAGAGGGTTCTCCTAACAGGAGGGAGAAGACTATGATGAGATGTTAGCTCCAGTTGCCGAATACACCTATCTTAGATCCATCATACCTCTTGCAACATCCATAGGTTGGAGTTTACATTAGGTGGATGTAAAGACCACTTTTCTCAATGGAGTAATTGAGGAATAAGTATACATAGAGCAACCTCAAGGTTTTGAGGTACACCCGAGAGAAACCCATGTATGCAGATTAAAAAATGTCTTGTGTGGACTCAAGGAAGCTCCAAGAGCTTGGTATGCACAAATTTATAGTTACTTGACGAGACTTGGATTTTCCAAGAGCTATGTTGATCCAAACCTTTATTACAAGGTTGTGAATGATGCACCTGTGATCTTGCTACTATATGTTGATGATTTGTTTCCGACAGGTGTAGAGCCTCTCATTATTCAATGTAAGAGGGAGTTATCCTTTGAATTTGATATGAAGGATATTTGCCTCATGCATTATTATTTGGGACTAGAATGGTGGACATACATTCTTTAGGCAGAGAATGGTCCAGGAAGAACAAATTGCTAGTGGATTGACATTTTCCCTATGGAGAATGGTCCAAGTTGACAAATTGTTGAAGTATCATGGACTACTATTTTCCTAAGGCACAAATTGTGGCCCGATTAGGAAAATGGTCCACGATCGATATTCTCCTAAGGCACATTTAATGGCCCAATCAGGTTGAATAGTCCTCCCCCTAAGGATATGGTGTCTCGATTAGGGTGGTTGATACTGGACTGATATTTTCTAAGGCACATATGGGTAGAGATTGATCTCTATGGTACATATGGTGACCCGATTAGAAAATAGTATGAGATTGACATTCTTGTAGGAATGGTCTCTGTAGCCCATGGCGTGGATTTCATCATTTGGGAGGATTGACATTCTTCTAGGACGTATGTCAGGATTAGAAGAATGGTCCTTGTATCCCATTGCACGAAATTCATCATCTTTTGGGACAATAATTCTTCTAGGACGTATGTCCGGATTAGAAGGATGGTCCATGTATCGCTCTATTGAGTGAGTTATTTATGTGAGACACTCTGCTAAGTGCACTAAGTTCAACACATGAATTATTTAACATCATGCTCGATTACTCAGATGTAGTATGGCCTCAAGAGTTGATGCAGATGATGATATGATTTGATGCCAAGAGACTATTGTACTACATGGTTATAGCTTGTGTAGCTATTAGTTGATTGCAATGGAGACTGTATGTCTCTGGAAAATAGCTATGTACTACCATGGTGGATGTGTTCCACTGGTAGTGACTATGTGTCACTAGATAGTAGTTGTGCGCCACTAGGAGTGGTTGTGTACCACTGGAAAATAGTTGTGTACTACTATGGATCGGCATTGTTGTGATCTATTGGATGCAATTGTAGTAACTGTGTACCACCACTAGATTTCCATGGATACCACCAATAGTGTTGAAGGTGTTTCCTAGGATGGTGTGCCAACCAATAGTGTTGGAGGTCACTTCCATCTAGATGGATAGTGATGATGATTCTCATGACTCGATTTGCATGATCATGAGATAGTCTGTGTGTCTATGATGATGCTACTTGTAGAATGGTTTGCAAGACTATGTGAGTCTTTCCCATACCATGTGAAATGAATGGATATGTTTGAGACCATTACAGTTAATACTCCCTAGATAGGAGGGAGTGTTGATATTATGGTAGTTGTGGGAGTTATAAACCTCCATGTGTAACCTTTGGCTAGAATAGAATATTGTGGAAGCAAGAGAAAATCTAAACAGATATGTAAAAACCCTAGAAGACAAGTTAGCTTAGTAAACGAATTAATATTTAAGTACTAGTTTCTAAAAGGACAAGTCGACCCAAAAAGGTGACAAGAACCACTATAAATAGAGGGTGCTTGAGCTCATTTGTACTCACTCACTTCACTCACTCTCTCAAGCATAGCGAAAGTTTGGAGCTGCAACTGCAAGAATGGAAGGTGGATCCTCTGGGGTGATTCTTGGTCTATCTCTCTAGCGCTATCTACCCTAAGATATGTGGCCTACCTTCTAGTATTTCTTGGTGATATACTTGGTGACATTCTTGGTGGTATTATGATATTATTGGTGGTATTCTTGGTAAATGCAACTGCAAATGTTGCAATTGAGTATTGTTCTTGTTCTATGTTTTTTTGGGACTTTCTATCTGGTGAGCTATTTTTGGAGAAAGATGCGCTCTCTTGGTTATCTGTTGGTTCTAGTGCTACTTCCATAATCATTCTATCTAGCAAAGGTTATGGTGCTCGAGGGTGGCTGCGTGCCTATGGTTAGGTGAAAATATTGTGATATTGTCTATGGTTAAGCACATCAAATATTTTAACATCATGTTATCCTTCACATTGTTTCCATGCTCAAAACTTTTCTTTGAATATGCCCGATGCAGAGTAATAATAAAAATTTCCATTTCACCTTCACATTTTTCTGTATCAATTATTGGTGAGTCTCCAATATCATTTTTTTTACATAAATGTCCCAACCATCATTTTGTTTGAGAGTTTCTTTCATTCTCTTCAAAGTAAGAATGGGGACTGAATAATTTTTCTACATTGAATATTATCAAATTTGTAAATATGTCATTGATACAATCAACACATTTTGGACAAATGCTTTACCCAAGTAAACACAATCTTCCATAGTACTTGATCCAAATGTATTAGGTATAGGTTCAAATTTTAACATATGCACATGTGAAGCACCTATATTATCAATAAACTCCAATTTTCCATGTTCCAATTTCGTCAACAAATATAAAACATGTAGAGGACCTACTCCAAACATATATTGCAAGAATCTTTTGCGAAGAAGTTCAATAAGAACATCTAATTTCATACCAATAGATGTTATATCAATACGTTCCTCTTGAAATTTCCGACTTAACTTATTTAATTCAATTAGAACATGCACCTACACAAGAATACAAAATTGAACTTGAAATATTGTTCCTATTTCATACATCTATATGTTATCATGTTTCCATTCTTTTCATAATGTTGACATAGTTTTGACAAACCTGTTCATCACCTTTCTCATAGAAAACCATTGGATTTGATGAATTTGAAGTACATGTCACTTGTGATTTTGAAATGAATCCATTAAACTTTTAAGTTCTTCATGCCTCTTTGTAGATTTTTCCAAGCAATAATATACTTTATTGACCAACTTATCAATATAATTAAACTCAAGAAAATAATTTGAAGCATTGGTTATAGCTAATGCCTCATGATATGCTACAAAATGAATGCATAACAAATAAGTCACTTCACGAAGCAACTTAGCAGCCAATCCTCCATGAATACCTTTCATAGATGAATATCTATCTGACCCAAATCCCACAATTTTATATTTTGATAAATCCATTTCAGATAATAATTATGATAGAGATTCATACATTGATTGTGCAATATTGTCCTTGATTTTTAGAAGAAGAATGAATTTTGTTGCACGTGATCCTATTCCTCCATCCATTAGATATGTAACATATAAAATAAGGTATCCTTCCATTGTTTTATTTGTGCTTTCATCCACCAAAATAGAGTAAAAAAGACCGAAACAAATTTCTACCCTCAATTTTTTCTAGTAAACCTTTTTTGCTGCTAGTAAAAACTCTTTTCTAGATGTAATATTAGTATGTGAAGAATATTAATTGGTTAAAGACATATTAGGTTTTGCCTTGTACTTATGCAAGTCACATAAGTATTTATACAATTTTAAAGGTAAATATTTTATAGCCACAAAATACATAGTTTCCATGACACTCATTATTTTGGATTTCTCAACTTCCAGCTTGAGGTCAACATGTTTAGTGATGGGTAAATATGATTGCCTTGATTTACTCTCCAATAGTTGAACTGAAAATTTATGAGTCTCAGTTACAAGATGACCATTTAATCCACTTAATTGGATTGCACTACTACTTTCCCTTGCATATGGTGTATCTCCTTTGAATTTGACACACCATGAGCACTTGATGTGCTCTTCACCATTTGAACCTATTATAGGATACACCCATTTGTGTCCTAACTTCCATCCATGTTTAGATGATCTTTTAGGAGCTACCCCTTGCCTTTATTTTTTGGAAAAACTTCTTCAATATTAATCTCAACCTCAAAATCAACATTTTCTTCAATATTTGTATCATCTAGGTTCAATTTAAATGCATCAATGCATGTTATTTGTCTTCCATGATTTTTAGGTGAGTCAATTATAGACATTTCTTCTCGATAAATTATCCTATTTTTATATGGAAAGAAAATTCATGAGAAATAGATAAAAAAATATCATATTATATATGATAAAAATAAAGAATGTAGTTATTACATTTAAAAATGACATTCACATAACAAAAGTGAAACTATTACATTCCTTGGAAATTGTAAAGAGTAAGTGTAAACAACCTAACCTCTAACATCTTCTACTAGTTTTCAAATAACTATGGATGTTTGATTTAGTTGTTACATTTGGCAAATAAATTGTCTGTGAACATATCTTTAAGATGTCTACATCTAGGTTGTTGAAATGCACACAAATGTATATCAACGTGGAATACTTTTCATTAATTTGATACATATATAAATACATGATCTCGACCTTTGAATTCATCTTCCAAGTGGTCTCTTGGTTTCCTAATGAACGTTCATATTCACTTGTGACTTTTCATATTCATTCTCAAGTGAGTAGCACAAAATACCATAACTCTAAACAGATTAGGTTTCCAACATTCCCCCCTTTAATACAAAGGGGTGTATGTGAGTCCAAGAAAATAGCTGAAATTTGGAAGTGGATAGTTGCGAATGGCTGAATGTGATCTTTGAATTTGGTGGTTTTGGGATGACCACAATCCAAAAGGCTAGTAGAATATCATGTCTTCTACTAAATGGTGGTGGTAATTTAGGGAAGCCCACAAACTGTTGTCTAGTAGAGGCTGATGTGTTATACTAAATGGAGGTTTAATATGACTACAAACTGTTGTCTAGCAGAAGCTGATGTCTTCTACTAAATGGAGGTTTAAGATAACCACAAAATCTTGTTTAGCAGAAGCCAACTGGTGTCTTCTACTAAATGGAGGTTTAAGATGACCACAAACTGTTGTCTAGCAGAAGTTGTAAGTCTCTTCTACTAAATGGTGGTTTAAGGAAGACAAGAAACCAAATGACACTGATGGAACATGGATTTGACTCTCACTCGCTTGTTCTTGCTCAATTGATAGGACTTCAAAACTTGAATCCTTACTGTTAATTATTGATATTATCCTCCCATGTTAGGAACAATGTGAGAAGACCAAAATCTTTCCATTGCAAGATGTGTCAATACTCGAGAATGAATTTTTCGGTATGATTGATATATCTTCTTGGCTATTGATGAGCATTGCCAAGAAGTGATCCATCCATAATGATTCTTTACTCTTGTAGGATTCTTACATTTGGAACGTCTGTTTGAAGGATGATTATGCTTTCCATAATGTTCACGAGGATGAATATCAAAACACTGATATTCCATGTGGCTAACTCAATAAAAATGTTGGCATTTAGGAATCATCTCTTGAATTGGAACAAGTGAATATGAACTTTATTGAAAAAATCCAACAATTGGATTGATTTGGTATAATATGGAATATGAAAGGTAACTTCCTTTTCATATCTACACATGTTCTGTGTTTATTGTCTCTGATTTCTTCCAAAGGTTTGATGATTGTCTTGGAAAGAGAAAGTTGAACTTGTTCATGCACAACTTCATCTTCATCTACACTTGTATATGAAGTTGAGTCACTAAGTTGCTCCTACACTGATTATTGATCTGAATCATCAACAACATCATCGAAAAGAGGGTTGTTTTAAACAAGGACTAGTTCATAATGTTGAAGATTCTTTCATTGAAGTTGATCATGAAGAAATTGAGTCTGAATTTGAAGTAGTTCTACTTTGGCTTGCAAAGCTTGCAAGCAAGTCATAACAAATTTGAAGAGGTCAGTTGTAACTATATTGTTGACATTAGTGAGTATCAGTTTTCATTAACTCTAATAATTCATCAATTCGAACCATTTAAACGCTGACAATCAGATTCTACAATTCAAACTCAGCAAATAAAGAGTGTTGACTTCTACCGAACTGTTTACAATGTGATTCAACTTAACTTTAAAAAGTACAAGTAAACATACAAAAATACTATTTTTAAGTTACCATTATTCTTGATTCTGGAGTTGAATTGATCTTTAAGATTGAATGATTGATGTCTGGAAAATAACAACCAATCTTGAGTTCATGGTTGAGGTGGTCTCATTCTTCTTTGAAAATGTCAAGAAAGGCCAACATTGAGTCAACTACCATTTGCTTGTGAAAATAGGTGCTTCTGCAATTTTCATGCACTACGCGTAGGGATACTAGAAATTATGAAATCCAAACACCTGAAAATTTAAGCCACACAGAACCTCTTTCTTTAATACAACAGTCTATTGCCAAATCCAATCCGCAAGAGTGCAGAAGAATAATAGCAACATGACTCTTTAATACTGCAATAGGATCCCGATCATTGTAGAACCATTTTGAAATAATCGATTTCCTGAGCTTGTATTGCCTCAAAATGGCCATTGAGGATGCAAGTGATATTTCCAAGGGGAGTGTTAGATACCAAGAAGCCACTATTGTTCTATGTCAATCTCGTCAAGAGATATATGCAACAACATGAATATCAAGTCTCATATTTAATATTAAACACAACATGCGGAGGTAGCAACAGCGCTAGGTGTAATTTTTAGTCCCTCTTCGAAATCCAAGTTTATTGAGTCAGGACCAAACAATACTAAAAACATGCCACAGAAAATTGGCTCCGAATGACTTGAATGAAAGATTGAGAAGCTATTTGTTGTGTAGACTGTCATCTATTTGAGAGTATTCTTGTATGAAAAATCGCTCATCTGTCTCAAATTCTTTCCTCAAGACTGATCCACACGTCTGTCCTCTCGATCTCAAAAATCTGAGTGCCTAATTTTGTTTAAACAATGACTATTGTGGCCTCACTGGAGAAGAGTTCCTCGAAGCATAATCCTTTGGTGAGTGAAAGGAGTCTGCTATTGGCCAAGAAATACCAGGATGGTGAAGATGGTGTGCACGAAATCAATTGATATCGATAATCCATTTGCATTCTTGGGTTTTTTCGGATGATTTCAATGTCCCTGCGTCCTCCATTGATCCATTCAGAAACCATATGCCCACTATTTCAGGGGCTTATGAATGGATAAAAACTATGATTTGTGTTCTTATTGCTCTGGTCATGGTGCATGAAGGATTTAATGGCACCTCATTCTCAGGCATGTTGTTCAATCTATCGACTACAATAGCCGAGAAGAAGACTCCCGGAGCTGAGAAGAAGATGAGATATTGGTTACCAGATGTGAAGCTCTCTCTATGAAATGCTCAACCATAGAAAGATTAAAAACGCACAGGGAGAGAAAAATAACGCCCAATGGTTTCAGTGACATGAACGATATTTTTCAGAAGATAAGCTAATAGTCAGATGGACGTGTGGAGACATTTAGTATTTCCTCAGAGTCGTTACTCAACATATATTATTGACTCACATGTTTGCATTCAAGGAATAGTTGCTTGCAATTGCTGCTACTCCTAAGGAATATCCAACATTAGATAAAATGGGAGTGTTCTGAAGATTTCGCTGCGAGTCATTGTTAATCCCATATATTGGCGCCAATGAATGACAAAATTGAAGAAAAAATTGCCAAAAAATTATAACACTTCAAATTCTGGAGTCCAAATGTTGAATCTATGGCAACAAATTAGGTTTCCAGAATAGGCTACAAAGCTTTACATATGACAACAAATTAGCTTTCCAACATAGGCTACAAAGCTTTACATTTTCAGAGGAATTATATAAACCATTTTTAAGATAACTATTTAAATAATTTTTAAATTATGGAGTCAGTTTGATTTCTAGATTCATGGACACACCAAAGAATTCACATTGGCAAGCAAGAACAAGGTTATTAAGATAAATTGTAGTGACTATGAATCATGGCATATTGTATTCCACTTCAAATAATTTGCAGTTGGTTGGATACACAGATAGTGATTTTGCAGGAAGCATTGGTGACAGAAAGAGCACATCTGGATATGCATTTCATCTTGGAACAAGAGTTGTGGCATGGGCATCAAAGAAGCAACCAATAGTGACAATCTCATCTATAGAAGCAGAGTATGTAGTAGGCACATCAACAACATGTCAAGCGGTTTGGATGCGAAGAATATTGAAAGATCTAATGCATAATCAAGAGGAGCCTACTACAATCTATTGTGACAACAAGTCCACCATTGCACTATCAAAGAATCATGTTCTTCACAAGAGGACAAAGCATATTGACACGAGATATCACTTCATTCGAGAACTTGTCAACAATGGAGAACTCATCCTACAACATTGCAGATCAAAGGAGCAACTTGCAGACATATTTACAAAGGCTTTAGCACAAGATCAATTTGAGTATTTGAGAGAAGCATTGGGCATTGTAAATATTGATGTAATTAGTAGTAGAAATTAGGGGGGAGTGTTGGAATAATTTAATTTCTACCTGCCACCGACGCTTTCACTGCCTTCCAGACAATTCCATCACCGACTCAACCACCGACACTCCAGTCGCTTCATGAATGTTCTGGATCTTTGAGATCCTTCCATAACCTCTATAAAAACGAGGCGATGCAACCAATTCAGGAATCAAGCAATAAAAATCGTTTCTGTGTATTTTCTTGTGTTCCTTTGCTTCTGCCCACATTAAGTCAGAGCTTCTTTAGACAATTGTTATGCTTTTGTATTAAGCTCTCTGTATATATGGGTAAAATGAGAATCATTCGAAAGTAAGGAGTGCACTGGAGATATCACGAAGCAAAGGTTCGAATCTGACATCCAACACTTTTATCCTCTTTCCCAATCAATTACAAGCTTGGAGTCCCCCATTATTTGAAGTTTAGAAACTCATTTTTTGGATGCAACTTCCAGTGCAAAGCAGAATGAACTCAACTATGTTCACATCTACTAGGACCCACCCAACCTCTTTTAATACCAACATCTTAGGTAAGAAGTTTTTTGTTCAAGGCAAGCCAAAGGATTATCTTGGATTTGAGAGGGGCATGGAGATTCCATAAGATCCCCACTGCCACTTCTTTTCACCAGAGAATCTTTGATCCATCCAGGTTCTCCTAGTTTAGTTGTGAAGTTGCCTGACTTTGGGTCTTTTGACAAGCCTGATTCAAATCCCTTAACAAAGCACATGATGTTATCAATAAATAAAATGTGAGAGATAGTTTCCTGGGGAGTGACTTTTATTCCTCTGATTGAGCGGCTCCTTCTGGCTTTCCTCTATCATCTTTTCCTCCATCAGCTTGCTAAGGGCCTCTGCCACAATAAGGGACATCAAAGGGGAGAGGGGACATCATTTCCTTAACCTCGTGATGCCTTAAAAACAAATGAGAGGGATCTCCATTGACAAGAATGGAAAAGGAGATGGACTAGATACTACCAAGAATCCAATTTACCATGGGAAGGGCCATTCCCATCTTGATTAAAACCAAACGGAGGAAAGTCCAATTAACCCGATCATAATCTTTGGATAGATCAAGCTTGAGAATGGTCGCAATAATATCAAGCTACATGGAATGCTTGTTGTGAATGTTCATGCTATGTGCTCTAGTTTGTCTATTTATTAAGTTGTTTTTCTAGTTAACTATGCTACATTATTTTATAAATTATGCTACATATATTACATTATGTTGCTATATTATTTTCTCTAGTTTAATAATGTAATAATGTTAATTTTTTTTTTTAATTTTTTTATGTTATGCATTGTACATGGTGGCTTGTGCATGTGACTATGATCTTCCTAGATTTTTTTTTTCATGTTATGCATTATACACGGTGGC
>JASDQU010012211.1:76034-89760 GCA_032191745.1 Picea mariana
GCTCCTTCTGGCTTTCCTCTATCATCTTTTCCTCCATCAGCTTGCTAAGGGCCTCTGCCACAATAAGGGACATCAAAGGGGAGAGGGGACATCATTTCCTTAACCTCGTGATGCCTTAAAAACAAATGAGAGGGATCTCCATTGACAAGAATGGAAAAGGAGATGGACTAGATACAACCAAAAATCCAATTTACCATGGGAAGGGCCATTCCCATCTTGATTAAAACCAAATGGAGGAAAGTCCAATTAACCTGATCATAATCTTTGGACAGATCAAGCTTGAGAATGGTCACAATAATATCAAGCTACATGGAATGCTTGTTGTGAATGTTCATGCTATGTGCTCTAGTTTGTCTATTTATTAAGTTGTTTTTCTAGTTAACTATGCTACATTATTTTATAAATTATGCTACACATATTACATTATGTTGCTATATTATTTTCTCTAGTTTATTAATGTAATAATGTTAATTATTTATTTATTTTTATGTTATGCATTATACATGGTGGCTTGTGCATATGACTATGATCTTCATAGATTTTTTTTTTTTTAATGTTATGCATTATACACGGTGGCTTGTGCATGTGACTATGATCTTCCTAGATTTTTTTTTATGTTATGCATTATACACGGTGGCTTGTGCATGTGACTATGATCTTCCTAGATTTGTAGTTTCATAAATAGATTCTTTCATGCCTATGTATATAGAAGGTCTAGAAAACCAACTTTTGTTTTTTAATTAAATACATAATTTCAAAGGAGATTGTACAATATTCTCTAATGGACAAAAGATGTAGGATGAAATTGAAGAATAGGTACAATTTCTGAATTTGATTCTTCATTATGATATACACAAAAAAAAATAGTTGTAACTTGTACTCATTTAAATTTATGTTACTTGAAAAATTCTTGTGTGTAGAACATTAAAAAAACATTGAGATGGGGTTGGGGAATTCTGAAAGGTTGTCGAGGAGCATTCAGAGAACAAGAAAACCATAAAAGATGTTGGAACAATAGGGTGTGTAGGTTCATCACACCTTTGGATCTTCTAAAGGTAGTATACAATCGACAATTGATTAGGAGAGTCGATTGTGCGATCAACTGAGTGGTTGACTAAGGGATCAACTGGATGGTCGGCTAAGCATTTAATTGGTCAGATAGTTAGAAAAAAGTAGTGCACTGGTGCACAAAATAAGGTAGAAATCAAGGAGTTTATTATATTCCCTCACCAATCTATGTGGACCTTGTCTTCCTCACTTCAAGGCAGTTGGTCTAGGTTGATTTAAATATGTGAGATAAGTGTGTTGTGTATGGAAATATTTTGGTTTATTACACTTATGTGTATGTTGATCTATGCTTAGTTATGCTTAGTTGCTATAATGGTGTCTTTAGAAAATTCACCTCTATCTTGGAATACTAATTCTTTGATCTACCTAATCCTTCAATTCTCCAACATGGTATTAAAGCTAGTGGTTTGAGATGTAGCTTGTCATCTACAATTTCTTTGGAGGCTTCCATTGTATGCACTCCTAACTAGTTGGATCTATTTGGTAGATTGACTGAAGGTTTTCACTCACATACTAAATATGGGATTAGATATATAGATTAGCATTATGAGTTCGAAGCAAGAGCTTGTGGTTCTAAATGGCCACAATTATAGGATATGGAAACATTGTTGAAGAGTAAAGTGCTATGGAAGTTTACAAAAACTACAATTGTATATCCAAAGGATGACCAATAGAAATTCATCATTGATAGGAAGAAGAATGAGGTTGTAGTAGTCATAATGACCTACATTTCTAGGTAGATTCTCTTTCATACAAGTGGGATCAACTATCTAAATGTTGTTTGGAAGAAGTTGAAGACTTTTTTTGATAAAACTGACAAAAGTCAAGTTATGTAGATTGATAAAGAGTTGATCTCTACGGATCCTCTGTCTTTAAAAAAAAATGAAGACTACTTGGCTCGTGTGAAGGAACTTCAATTGAAATTAGGTGAACGGGGAAAGGATTTTCCCAAAAAATATGGTTAGCTCATAGAACTAATCACAATGAATACGAATATACCCTACAATGTATTATATTCAACATTCCATGACAGTTGGACCTCCAAAAAATATGATGGTAAGGATTACTTCTTTGATTCTTTCTATGTTTGATTGATTAGGGCACATGAAAAATTGCTTGATAAAGGGAAACTTGAGGTCAAGAAACAAGCCCATTTTCTAAAATGAAAATGTTGATAGAATTATAGAGAAAGAGGTCTATTACCACACAATTTGTCACTAGAGGGTGCAAGGCCTTCACTTTATGACAAATCAATGGAACTTGGAAGACAAACCACTATCACCTTGATTTATATTCTCACTCTTTAGGATGATCAGAGACCATTGCTAGGGGGCTTCCCTATCAAAGGTTTATTATTCTATGTCTTAATGATGCCCAAATCCATAAGAATTTACAAACTCTACCTTCATAACTTGTATGTTTAAGGGTAATGCTCTATTTTGACAATGCTGGAAAATACTCAATAAAGTATGATTATTATATTTTGTGTTGCCTTCTTCATATGGATAAATGTGGTCACCTTCATGGATGTATAATTTTTAGGTCAAACTGGTGAATCTTAATCCCATCATCAAATAACAATCTCAATGTATTATAAGAGCTCTCTATCACAAGAAATATATGGGTTTTTAGGTAGCAAGAAAACAAAGTATCGAGCTCAACGTCATTGTTCTTTTTAGATTAGATGGAGGCCATGCAAATAGGGGAATAAGGGAGAACATACAAGTGTGAAACCAAGCTTAAATATATTTGTTGTAAACTAAATTAAGGTCACCCTAGAAGCAAAGTCTAGTTATAGTTTGGAATTTAATAATTCCTTTAGTCTGAATACCCAAACAACCAGACCCAAATTTACACAGCATTTACCAATATGGAAACTATGATTGCCATGATATTTCCAACAATAGGAGTAAGCAACACAAATCTGTTATCTCAATATTTTGTAGCATTCATGCACAAAACATATTTGCATGCACAAGTTATAAGTCCAATCCCTTAAAAGGTTATATAGTGGATAAGGGGGTGGACTTAATGAAAACAGATCTAAGGTAAATATTCCATTCAAGTTTCTAGATCTGCTACTAAACAATTTTTGGGTTAAATAAAATATTTTTAGATGGTTGGAAGAGTGTTTCTAATTCCTATAATTTCTATTAGGTTTATGAGGTTGATTAGGGACACTACCAGGGGTTCTTTTAGATTCAAACCAAAAATTGTAGGTATGAGATTAAACAAATTATTATTGCCTTATGATTATGGAAATGAAACATAAGAATACATAAATTGATAACCCTCAATCTAGCATAAGATCTCGTGTCTATCCAAGAAATTCTTCCTTCAATGTGTAACCAATCTTTCGAGAAACAAACCATTACAAGGAAATTATGATGGAAAACATAAGAGATGAATATGATGTTACTCGATTAAAGCATACTCATGATAGAATAAAATACATTTCCATAAGCATAGCTTAGTAAAAACTTGAAGCAAAAAACCCAATAAGTGTGTCTTCTTCAACCATCCATAAGACTCAAGTGAAAAAAAACCCAGTAGTAGTCGATTCCTCACTCCTTCAACAACCATTACAAGTGAGAGGGGGGATCTATATATAGGAAAAGAGCCAAAGAACCTCTTAAATAAAATAATAATATCTAGAGGCAAAAGCAATAAAATATGGATGGTGTAACAACTAATTTCCAAAAACTATTGTTATAGCAAGATTTGCCTCGCCACATGCAAACTTGCTCAGGAGGCCTTTTCCATTTCCCTATGCAGAATTAAAGTTTCTTTTTGCAGTTCCCAAAGCTAAAAATTGTATTTTTCCACATATACACGCTCTAATAGCTATACAACATGCGTATACACAGGTTGCACCATTACAACCCACTACACCGGGGTTTATGCTCAAAATTAAAACAAAATGGTGTCGGGTTTCCATGTCACGTCATGGGATCCATGATCCTTGACCTTCCATATAATGGAAACATTCTAAGTCGGCCCTTCAGTTCCATTTCAAGGCTATAAATGGGCCATATCCAAGATGTGGAAGAGAGGAGAATAATTCAACTTTGAGAGCAAAGTTACTCTAGAGAAACTATTCACTTCATATTGAGTTTGCATCCCTTTGTCCTTTTAAGTCTGGACACATTGTTCAACCCCCAAGATCTTCCCTATTTGATGGAGAACCCCATTGTATCTCTTATATGAGCTTGCCTTTGGTGGAGGCCCAACTAGAAGGGACTTAGTTTCTCGGTTCCGAACGTGCCAACACAAAAGTTTGTCATTCATACACTTCTGTTGATTACATTTTAATAGAAATACTCTTTTCTCATCCAATTAATGTCTTGAAAATATTTGAATTGTTATTCCATGGGCATATTTCTTATGAATATTGGTGGATTATTATATCGAATGTGCTAACTTTATATATTATCACCATATGCTTGCGTATCTTGGTTGTTGAGGACAAGTTGCAGGTGTAGTGCTTTGGGTCAAGTGATCAATGGTGGAATTCATCGAACGTATGGACAAGGTAGACTCTTTATCTTGTCTTGTTAGCATATTTGTTTATATATCATACTTGAGATTAGAGTTTATTTCTGCAATCATTTCCGTCTATTGTGGTTTACCCCATGCCATAGAGTGTTTTTCCTCATAATAGATTTGGTGACCATATTGGGGAGGGAATCTTATTTTCAGGGTTTGGAGTGTTTTTCTCCTTTGATTGCTCTCGTTTATATTGAGTTTCTTGTCGTTTGATTTCTTGACAACCTCTGTTCATTTTGAATCTTAGTTTCTTGACCTTATCCTTAACCTAGCAGCGTTTCAATACATATACACAGTTTTTTGTGTGACAGTCGCGTACATACGCAAGTTGTTGTTATGTAGGAGTTGTATATACGCGGTTTTCTTCTGAAAAATCACATACATCATCCTTGTTTTCTTGATTTATGACTTTGATGTTTGCTAGGTAAGTTTTGATGGTTGCTGAGTCTTCTTAGGTCTCTGTCAAGACTATTAAGTGCCTGCAGAGTGATAGGAAACCTTTCTTTGGTTGAATTTTCGGGCGGTGTTTCTTTCTCATTAATTGTCCTTGCATCTTGGGCTAGGTGTTTGCTTCTTCACATTCTACTTGGTTTTTCTATGTTTACATACAATAGGGTCTTTATATCAAGCCATTGTTCAGTCCTTGCATTTTTATCCTTTTATGTTGAAAATACAAAAATATACATTTTGCAATGTTGGCATTTGATCTTTTGGGTCCTTATCATTGATATTAGTACATCTATGGAAATATTGCATCTTATTTGAAATTGCAGAATTAAATTGGAAATTGAATTTTGAAAAGCTTATCATTTATTTGGAATTGAAGTTAGGACTTTGCATTTTATTTATATTCATTTATTTTACTTGCCGAGTCATAACATCATCAGTTTCACGACCATACCTTTTTGAGTAAACAAGGCCACTAAAAGTAACACTGATAAATTTATAATTGATTAGAAACAATATTATTTTTTAGGGTGTACAAACTAGCTTAGGATTTAGAGCCTTGGAATAGGATTTTGTGAGTAAACTTCTCCAAGGATATTAAATTCAACATATGTGTCTGACTAAGGGAGTGGTGAAATGAATTGTATAATCGGTGACATCAGGAGTCTCCACTTACATCGGAGTTAAGCGTGAGGTTGCATGAAGTTGGTTGAGGGGATATCCCCCCAATACCTTCTTAGCGTCATAGATATTTCTGGAGATCTATTCGTATATGGGGGTATTTCTAGTACCTTTACCTCTGTGAGAGGTGGTGATTTCAAGATTTTGGGCTTTGTTACCCTGCCCATATGGTAGACTTGACTTACGACTGTTTTCCTGCACATTGGTTATATCGTGGTGGCTTAGTTGCTTGACATAGGTACCACATAGGTTACTTGCATGGGTTATTTTGCAACTACCCTGGGTCAGATAAGGGTTGGACAACACACAACCTTTATGGAGGATTACCTCTTCGGGGGGATCTGACTGACTGGTTTTTAAGCCCATGAGGGCCCTTATAACTAATTCTGATACCTCCGATCTTTTGCACGAAGTGTCATGCCCCTCTTGGACGTGGAATACCTACTTTAGGGAGGGAGGCCACTTTTGACCACTTTATCCTGTTTGTGTGCATATTGGCCTTTTGTTTATTTTGGTGTGCTCTTTGATTATTAGTTGGCCTTAGGATTTTTTTTTATATCTCAAGTCTGGAGCCAATGTGGAGCTAGACCAACTTCCCCATAGGTCTCACCGTTTGTTAATATTACCACTGCATATTGAGTCTTTGCCTTCTAAAAGGTGTAAAGTTATCAAACATGGTACACACACCTCCACCTACCAGATTTGTGATCATACAAGGATGAATACTGAGTCAAGTTAGAAAAATACTGGGAGTCCTTTGACTCCCATTCCTACTATAGTTAATAATGTTCCTTCGACACCTTCAACCACTACAATTTTCATGCCGATGGTTCCCATCATCACTCCTATCCATCGAATGGTTTCTACTCAAACCATTGTGACAAAACCTTTTGGGTCTATTTTTTGTACACCTGGATGCAATACTCAGTCCATCCCTACGACCTCTATCCCTTTTTCTTATGGTATGCTAGATTTCACATCGCAATTTTCATCCTCCATTCCAACGTCTAACCCAAATACTAGTATTGGGCCTCGGGGCATGGCTCCTCCACATATTCTTGTCTCATTTGGTGGTGCTCATATCCCTCAAATGACTCCTACGGTTGGGAGCCTACCTCCTTTTCACCCTGGGTCTAATCCTGGTCTTAATTCTCCTGGATGGAGTAGTCAACCTGGTGGACAAGATGCTGCTTATGTTCTGTCCTTCATGCCTACCTCCTCCATGCCAATTCCTACCAACACATTTAACATGATGAATCCACCTCTATCCTCCATATTCACACCCAAAGGAGGTCAGTTTCACACATTGGGAAACCCCCAACCTGGAGTTACTCTGGCTGGGGGAAATATTTACAACCCTCATCATACCATTACTACTAGAATGGTGTCCCAACACCTTATCAATCAGTTTGGAGGGGTGTTTTAAAATCTCAGATAGGGCCATGGTGCATACTAGAACCTTGGATGGGCTGCGATTCCCCAACAAAAATATTTCCAGGGAGCTTGGGGCCAGATTCCACAACCCTGTCTCCCTTTTCTGGCCACGCTCAATCTTCCAGACTTGTCTAGATTAATGAATGAACATATGCGTCATGACCGGTCATGGCCCCCCTTCCCCACCAATATTCCTTCAGATATTCCAAAATTATAAGGCAAGACTGGTGAGGATCCTGGTGATCACGTCACTACTTTTCATATTTGGTTATCTTCCAATTCCCTTAACGACGATTCTATTCGTTTAGTATTTTTTCAACGCACCCTCACGGGGGTTGCAACGAAATGGTATATAGAGATGCCCAGGGGGATGTACAAAACGTTTAATCAAATGGTTTTAGTCTTCCTCAATCACTTTCAATTGCCGGTTCGTTATGATGCCGACATAGAACTTCTATCGGCCTTCCTCCAGGACAAATCCACCCATATCTCGGATCACATCCAAGAGTGTCATAGACAAAATAGGTTGATCAAGGCGTACATACCTCCAGAGTTCCTTTTAGAATGGTTCCTTAAGTCTTTACAACCTTATATTTCCAGGGATGTTTCCACATTCGAATTTATTTCTGAGGAAGAAGCGATTTTTAAAGCCCAACAATTAGATCTTATATATGCTCAGTCTAGGATGTTATACAAAATTATTTCGGACACACCGAGGTCAATCTATGACCCTAGAAAAAATCCCGGGCCTCATGCCAATGGTATTGTAGACTCCACAAATGTGAAATCTGTAGACTTGGTGACAAGCCAGTTGAAAGAGTTGTCTCTAAACCAGTATGTAGGAGGGAAATCTTCATTTGTGTCCTCCACTCCCACTCAGTCAACAGATGTACATTCTTTGCAATCGTTGACCAACCCAAATGGTAACCAACAACCAGGAGGGAATAAAAATAAAGGACAGGGTAAAAATCATAAGGGTCAGAGGAATAATAATAATAAACCCAAAGACAACGGTAATAATGAGAAGTCGAATAATAGTGTTGGTGAGGGAAAGAAAGAAAGGTGAAAGGTGAAGTTTCCCTGCAAGCTTTGTACAGACGATCACCTTACCCACTTATTCCCCAAACTTGCAGAACCTGTGAGGCTTTTATCTCTACCGCCCGTTGTGCTGACTAATCCATTTCCACATAATCAACACATGGCCTCAAGCTCCTTGAATGCTAGAAATGCGGCGAGTGGAAATAAAAACCCATCGACGCAAGACAAATACTGTCTATGCATCAATATGGTTAAGTCTCAGGTTAATGTAGCCACTCGGTCTTACGATTACAGTTCTTCATAGACTGTACCTGGTCTAGAGTCTCCCCCTCTGTCGGAGATACCTCTACAGATAAAAAAACTAGAGCCTCCGCCTTGTATTCTGAAAGGAGTACTCAATCGCTCTACCCACAAACTTAATGCTAGAGCCACCCGTAATTAATCTATTGTTGAGGATCTAGGTCAAACCCCGTATGCGATGTCAGTTCTGGAGGTACTCCAAACATGTTCTTCACAGAGGAATGCTTTGCTATCTGTGTTAGGAGCTCTAGACCCTTGTGGCTTTAAGTTTATCAAGTTTGACATCACGGATGTGAATCCTCGCTTTCCTTATCATGTGTCCTTTCATATCCATGTGAGTTACTCAAAGTATAACATCAAACGTACTATCATTGATGAAGGCACTGCAACATGCATGATGTCCCTAATCTGTTGGAAATCCCTTGGCTCTCCCACCCTTTCACAATCTCCGACCATGTTGACTGCTTTTGACAGTCATTCTTTCCACCCTCACGGTGTTATTCCTGCCTTTTCAGTCTAGTTAGGTGGGAAGATAGTGGAGGTGGATGTCAAGTTGGTTGATGCACCCCTTGACTATAACTTGTTACTAGGACGTAACTATACTTTTTCTATGATTGCACTCATATCGTCCATCTTCCGTACTATATTCTTTCCTCACGATGAGAATATCATGACGATCGACCAATTGTCCTTTGCGTACGCTAGCCCCAATGCATCAGTTGGACCGTTGAGCCCCATGATCGACAATTCTCAGCCAACAACTGAGAATGTTAGTGTCAGAATGTATTCATTCCTTATGGGTACCTTTCATTTTGTGGCACCAATTCATCATATCTATGCCATGTCTAGTAGGTCTGCTTCATCAATGAGGTCTGTTCCTTTCCGCCCTTTGTATTTTAATGATCCTTGGACCCTACCTTCCTCGACTACATCTTGTGAAGGTTAGTCACATACCGAAATGGCTATGCCATTGTCGACAACAGAGATAACATATCAGGATGTTCTTGACTCTTCTGCCGACCTATATCCTATCACTTCATAGATGAACGAGGAGGATCCTTTTCTTACGCCCGTATGGGCCACTTCATCATCTTTATCACATGACTGCCTCGATGATACTTTACCCTCAGATGAAGCAATCATAGATTCCATGAATGGTTCTGACAGGCCATGGGATGATATGAACCATCGCTCTTATTTCCTCCTAGAGCTTACTAGAATCAAACACGATGATTTTAGATCTACCTTGAGCAAGATAGCCGGTCACGCCATAGTTCCACTTGATACACACGACATTTATTCCGAAGAAAACATGGCGAGTATCTCTCCTACCATCACGATCGATATCTCTCGTATTCTTGGTAAATTTGAAAATGTATATATCGGTGCAGATTGTTTGCCAAAATAAATTCTAATCTACATCGAGCTCTTCAAATAATTCCGCGATGTATGCACTTAGTCATATGAAGAGATGCTAGGAATCTACCCTCGAATTGACGAACATGAGATTAAAACCTACCCGGATTCCAAACCTATTCGAAAACGACTTAGAGATGTCAATCCTAGGAAGGCCCTTGCTATTAAGGCATAGATGGAAAACCTGCTTAATAATGGATTTATCTACCCAGTTCCCTTGACTGAATGGGTATCCAATCCCATTCCCGTGAATAATAAGAAAGGAACCGTCCGTGTATGAATGGATTTTCGAGACTTGAATAAGGCCTGTCCTAAAGACAACTTCCTAACACCCTTGATTGATCAAATTCTTGATCAATGAAGAATACAAACAAGGTTTTTTATTTTATGGATGTATTTTCAGGATACAACCAAATTTAGATTAAGCCTGAGGATCAACATAAGACAACATTTATTTGTCCTTGGGGTACTTTCGCATACCAAAAGATGCCTTTCAGCCTTAAAAACGCTAAAGCAACCTTCCAATGGGCTATGACCTTCACGTTTCATGATCTCAAGCATATAGTTGAAGCCTATCTCGACGATCTTGTTGATCACTCCTGCAAGAGAGTGGATCGCTCTACCCACCTTCTGCTAGTTTTTGAAATATTCCGCTATTACTGCATCCATTTGAACCCTCATAAATGCATCTTTTGCGTTAGCTCAGGTCATCTTCTAGGATTCTTAGTCTCTGAGACTGGGATCATGGTAGATCCATTAAAGGTTGAGGCAATACTTCGATTGCGTCCCTTGTGCACTATTCGTTAGATTCAAGGTTTACATAGGAAAGCTAACTTTTTATGTCGGTTTATAGTAAACTATGCCAATGTTACTAAGGGTTTCATGTGTCTCTTGAAGAAGGACACTCCTTTTATCTGGGATGAGCGAGCCCATGAATCCTTCGACACTCTGAAGAAAGCCTTGGTATCGACGCCTCTGCTGAATCCTCCAGACTACAGTAGAGATTAATTTATTTATATTGTCGCATCCGAAGGGACAATTGGTATGGTTTTAGTTCAAGAGGATGATGAGCTCCATGAGCATGCTGTTTACTATCTTAATCGAAACCTAGTTGACCCTGAACTCAAGTATTCTCACATCGAGAAGATAACTTTGGTTGTCGTTCACGCAGTTCAACGATTACGACACTATATATTTCTTCAAAAAACTACTGTGGTTTCCAATGTCAATCCATTTCAATACGTCGTTACTATGCGTATCATAGGGGGGAAATATAACAAATGGATTGTCATCTTAAAAGAGTTTGATCTTAAGTTTCCTTGGCGAAATCTAAGAAATCACTAGTTTTTGTCAAGTTAATATCGAACTTCCCTCGGTTGGATGAGGATGTTATTCATGTTGATTCATTTGTGGATGAACACATTTTCCTTGTCTTGTCGTCAGACCCCTGGTATGGATATATTGTGATCTATATTCAAACCTTGAAGTTCCCTCAACATATCTCGAGAGATGACTGACGACGCATATGATACCAAGCTAAGAACTACCTTATCATAGACGACACTTTGTATCATTGAGGAGTGTTGGGATCATGTTTTGATTGTTTTGTGGTGATGATTGAATCCTTTTTGCACCAGTATTATATGTGTTAATAACCATTTTGAAGATGTTTTCGAAGGATTTTGTATTGAATCATCATGGATTTATAACATGTATGTGAAATTAATGTTTTGCAATGGTTTTGAGTTAGATTCAGTTCGATTTGATGATTATGAGGATCTAATGCATGATCTATGTGTCACAGGGAGAATTTGCAATGAAATTTTCCATCTGGTAGCTCGTTCGACACTTCATCTAACACCCAATCTGGTACTTCATTCGACACTGCATACGACACGTGATCCAACACTTGGAGTGTAGGCGAGTTGGTGGTTAGCGTATTGGCGGTATGTGTTGGAGAATCGACAACCTGGGTTTTGTGCCCCCTCGTGGCCTCCAGGTACTGAGCTCTTGACATCTCAGATTAAGAAGTTATGCTAATTGTTGAGTGGCTCGTTTAGTTTCTAGAAGCTAAAGGATGTCAGAGCACATTTAATGGGATTTACCATTTTTAGAGGAGGCCGACCCTTCCAGTGGTCGACCTCTTGAATTTTAATCATTATAAATACCACTAGTAGTGTCCAGACAAAAGACAAGAATTTTTAGAATACATTTCGTTGTGTAATTGAGACATCTCTGCAAACTTGTGTTAAGACTACATTTTTTTTAATTTAATGACAGAACCGTGTTGATTGAGCTTGTGATTTGCTGTTGAGTAATAGCCATGACTTGCTGGGGGGCCCACTAGTGGTCTGGGTGAATACTTGGATAGATAGATTGTGTATTTTAGTTGTGTAGTTATAATTTACTTCATTTCCATTTTGTATGTGTTTTGTAATTTTAAATGCTATGTTTGTTGTTCATCATTTAATTGTTTAAATTTCCTTTTGCAGGTTGCTTGTAGGAGATAGTTGTTTATTATGCTGTGTCTTTTATTTATTACTGATTGGATTGCAAGATACTAACTTAGTTGGCATGTTAGAATTTAAATTGATTTCTGCAGGTTGAAACAGAGTAGTCTTTAGAACAAAGTATTAGTTTAACACATAGTACATAGTTTATTTTGCAAGTTTCGATGGATTAATAATTGCAAGTTTTGTTAATTGATTTAATTCTCAGTTTTAGTTATTCTTTCATGAATCTAGTTTATCAATCTTGTTTTAGTGTGTTAGAATAGAAGTAGGTTTTGGATTATGTTTTTACAAGCATTCTAGTTTGAAATCTGAGTTTTTAATGATAGAATTAAGCTTAGTTTAATTTATGAAATCTCAGTTTTATATTCGAGTTATGACTTTAATTAGAAGTTTGAATTTGAATTAAGTTCTTAATCATAAGTTCATAGCCTTATGAATTTACTTGAGTTAGCATAAGAGTGCATTTGAATTAATTATAATAGTATTTTCTTATCATCAATGATTGATATATGAAATTGAGAGATCACATGGATTTTCAGGATACTTAATATTTCTTCTATGATGGCTAAGCTTTCGTTAGATTGCTTGATTCATACTTTTCATTTCTCCATAGAAGTCAATATTGAATTCATTTCCTCTTGAGCTATCACTAATCATTATATTCCATCGTGATGTTATTAGGCACCGATGACATAATCATCATCTTTGAGTTTCCTATTATTGCAGATTAAGAATAGTTTTTGATTAATTTTTGAATACTGTCATGATGATTTTGATTAAGTAGGTTAAGATTTCCCTTTGTATATTAGAAATGATTATGAGTTTTGTTTTAAGAATAGAGTTTACTTCCTGAATAGTTTTGATAAGTTTACTTACTGAATAATTTTGATAAGTTTACTTGCTGAATAGTTTTGATAAGTTTACTTGCTGAATAGTTTTGTTGAGTTTACTTGCTGAATAAGTTTTGATAGGTTAGTTGTTTGAATTCTTATTTGCTTAAAGATAAAAGATCAAAGTAATTTAATTGTTGTTGCTCATTAGATTGAATAGGTTCACTTGTTCAAAGTAGGGTTTGATTTGCTTCTTTAGGACTAAGTGTTGGCCCTTGACCAAGTTTTTGGAGTTTCTTGGTCATGTTGACCTATTTTGGGACTTTGACAACCTGTCAAAGGAGGAACGCAAGTCGAAGCGGAGATCACGGGATCTTGGCCCCCTTTGGTACCCTTTTTGGGTTTTTGGGAATATGTAATGGGAATGGGATGTCGGTCCATGGGTTTACCCAT
>JASDQU010012211.1:89914-100597 GCA_032191745.1 Picea mariana
TGTAGAGCTGAGTGCAAGTCCCTGTGAAAGACTGTAGAAGGTTTTGTGCTGTAACGTAAGGAAGAAGGATTTAGCGAGCTATGCAGATCTTCTATCCTGTGTAGAGTAAGGGTTTTGAGGCTCTGTGCTTGTAACTGATTGACCGAAGACTATAAAGAATAAGAGTCAGTGGACGTAGCCCTAGGGTGGGGGTGAATTACATATTATATGTGAAATGCTCTGATATGTTTAGATACATCTATTCATGCTTGGTGCTTATTATATGTGAGAATGTTAGATCTGATCTAGATATTCATGCTTAGTGCTTGATATGCTCATTCTGATCCATTTGTATATGCTAAGTGCTTGAATACTGTAGATTAGTGTGAATAATGCGAAGCTCTATCTTATAAGTGAAGTGGTTATTGACTGTATATTGAGGAACTAAAGGTGCTAAGTGATTTATTAAGTGTTCTAATAATAGATCTCTGTCCCAGCTAAGGTTGTAGACACTTGAGTCCTACAACCACCCCTGCCACTACCTCGAGTGAGACTTCATCTTCTTTGCAGGTGTTGCCGAAAGGGCCGACAGTTAGGGTTTTGTTGGTGCACTGTTGTAGCGTTGAACCCTGGGTCTTCCCTCGTGCCAACAATAATCCATTGATCCATTGTTTAAAGTTGCTTAGGGTAAATAGTTCAAAGTTCTTTCATAGGGTTTGCTAATTAATAGTCTTTGCTTAAGTAGAATAACCCTTAGATAGACCATCTCCTTAGTTAGAGAATACTTCCTCTAGATTTTCTGCCTTGGCACACACAACGCTACAACTCTAAGTTTACTTACCCTGGTTTGACAATTTAATTGAGGGATTTAGTGCATATAGAACACCCATTTTTTGCGTTGTTGCCGGGGAGTTGTTTTAAGGTAGGAAGTAGTTACGATATAGATCATTTTTGAACCTTAGCATTAGTTTGGTGGCGGGGGAACTTTAAGACGAGAGGTAAGAAACTGCGCATCTGTTATAGTAGGTTCCCCCAAACCTAATGGTAGTTTTTTATTTTTATTTGATTTTATGAACAAACCTAGGGACCCAAAGGGAAGATACATTAAAACTAAACTAAGATTTTCGACTAAGGTTCCTTCTGACCTTTTTGGGGGAAGGATCACTCCACTTATAAAATCTGCAGATCGATCCCGAAAAGTAGGGGTTAGCTCAACCCAAAGAGCTAAAGCAGTCTCTGAAGAGACTAAAAAAGGGAGCACTATAGAACAAAAAATTGAAGCATCAATAATGGTAGGACAGGAGGCAAGACCACTCGAGCCTTCCATAGAACCAACCAACACAACCTTTGTTTTTTCATGACCATCAGGAGACCCTAACTTTGTAGACATTATAGACCCTGAACAAGTGAATACTTTGTTTGGTAGTTCAACCAATATAATTGTTTCTCAAATTGACACAGAAACTTTGGCACCAATAGTCTCAACCGGCTCGAGTAGAGTCCCAGACATCCAAGCAGTAGGAAGACCTCCCCATCAAAGGGATACCTTTATTAGAAAAGAACCTTGGGATACTTTGTTATCTTCAAGGATAAAACCATTTAGGTATTCTCTTTTTGGAAACCAAACCAGTATGGATGATCATGAGGATCACAACAATGTAAGACATGAGGAGGGAGAAGAAGTTGGAAACCAAACCGAAACCACCTTCGAGTTTCCAATTTTGGACACCACACAAAATTTCAATATGAAAAACATTCCCCTCTCGACACTGCCCACCTTTTACAGTAAAAGTAGTGAAGACCCGAATACCTTCCTATTTGAGTTCGACATCTTGTGTAGGAGCTACAATTACTTACAAGATGTCCGAAAACTAAAACTCTTTCCTTCCACCCTCAAGGACTTTGCACTAAGATGGTTCATGGGGTTGGGAGAGTCTAGTATTAGGTCTTGGGAAGCCATGAAAGATATATTTCTTAAGAAATACCAAGACTACTGCAAGTACAAGGATTCACGTAATGATATTTTCAAAATCCAACAGTTAGAGGATGCGAATCTTGAGGATTATATGGAACGATTTGCTTATATCTCACAAAAATCAAAGTACCATGACCTTCCAGATGATGCAATCATGGCTCTTTTCCTTAAAGGGATTTTAGAAGAATACCTAGAGATACTTAACCTGATGGCATCAGGTGAGATCTCCCATAAACCATTTGCCTAAATCTGTGAAATGTGTAAGAATTACTTGAGGAGTAGAGCTAAAATAGGGAAGAATGTTCAGGATCCTTATAGTAGAAACTTAAAACCAGTTAGTTCATGTGGTATCACAAGGGTAGAGATAGGGAACCTCTTAGAGAACTTCAAAATGGATATCTTAAGCACAATAGGTTCCCAGTTGGACACCCTAAATATTAAAAAGAAACAAGAGGAGGAAAACGCAACAATGATCATATTTTTCCCAAGATTCAGGAGGAAGCATTCCTCAAGGGAATTCCCATTAGATAATACTTTAGTTTGTGTCTTCTGCACTGAGGACCACTCAACTGAAAGGTGCCCATCATTGCCCGATTTGTTAGCCATATATAGAAGTGGGGATCCCGGGGAGTCCTCTTATGCACCTAGGAGGCCATGGTAGCCTAGGAATCAACCTACATACCCAGATCTACAACCTTAAGTGCCACCCTATTATCAACAACCACAACAGTGGAACTCACCGAGTTGGAAAAACTGGTCTACACAGTATCACCATCCTTGGCTTCAAGGATGGAGAGGAGGGAATAACCAAGGAAACCCTCAAGCTCCACCTGTGCCTATGCCCAACCATCCTTACCCTCAGTTCCCACCAAACATCCCGCAACTTCATACAGGTTTTGTTCCGCCACATTTACCTCCTATTCCACAAAAACCGCAAAAATACCAGAATGCAAGCTCCCCAAGACCGACATTATTACCGACACAACTAGTTCCCAATCCCAATAATAATCCCACTCAACCTCTTCACAATGTTGATATGCAGGCCTCCCCGACATATGTTATTTTTCCTATTCCACTGCAAGAGATTCAATTAAGGTCGGGAAAATTTCTGGATAGGCAGAATCCTTCAGTAGTCATCCAAGAAGAAGAAGAAGAGGAAACCCCCAAACAATCCTCGGATGACACTAGGTGGGAAGATGTTTTCATTCTTAAGGACCAAGAACCCAAGATTCCCCAAAATGAACCTTCGCAAATTACAAAGGCTCCTCCTTATCCACAAAGATTAGTAATCGAGAAACCTACCACCTGACTGGAATTTGACATCTTGAATGAATTGAATAATATCTGTGTCAAAATTCCCTTGCTACAAGCCATTAAGGACATTCCAATCTACAATAAGGTGGTCAAAAGAACTGTGTATTAAGAAGCCAAGAAGGAAACAGAAGGATCGTCCAACAATACATTTGATAGGAGAACTTTCTAAGTACATATCAGAGCAACCTAAGGTCGCAAAATATGGGAACCCAAGAAACCTCGTAGTGACCATAACCATTAATGAGGTTTCCATCAGAAACACTCTCATATACCTAGGGTAAGCCATCAATGTTGTGATCGTTACTACCTTAGATGAATTACAGTTAAAACCTCTTCTTAGACCTACCCCAACTATTTTGGAATTAGCAGATAAGACAAGGGTTATACCTGAAGGAATCTTGGATGATATCATAGTTACTTTAGCCTTGTGGGAGTGCCCAATAGACTTTATGGTCATCCACTCAAAGGATCCTACTAAAGGGCATCCTGCTATTTTGGGAAGACCTTGGTTAGCTACAACCAATGCATTTATTGGCTGTAGAGAGGGAGAAATGACCATCTCAAATGGACTCTCTATCCAGAATCTCACCATATATCCACCAACTCAACCTATCATGGATAATCTATGGTGGCTTGAATGTCCATACGATAGTGAGGATTGGGAAGAGCCTGTGTTGCCAAGTGATCATTCCTAGGCACTTCAGGAACACACAGCGTAAAATGTGCTAAACCGGTTTATTTCTGCTATCACATGTGTTGATGTTCCACAATATTTTCCCCAATTTGAGTACATGTTTGGGGAAGAATTTCAAGAACATTTGGACCCATCGATTTTTTCTTTGACATCCTTTATCTTTGAGATAGACGATTTTGACACATCTTACACCATGCCCTACGATATCAGTCCAGGAAAATTTCTACATATAAATTCCGGACTAGATGCAGACCGACAAAAGCAGTTAGCAAATTTCCTTAAAGAACAATCAGGGGAATTTTCCTGGGAATACACTGACATGAAGGGTATACACCATGACACATGCATTTATCACATATATACCCAGGGGGGAGTAACATTGTTAGGCAATCCCAGAGAAGGATGAACCTGACACTCAAAGATATAGTAAAAGAGGAGATACAAAAGTTATTGAATGTCGGATTTATTTACCCAATCTTCGATAGTAAATGGGTATCCCCTCTTGTAGTGGTTCCAAAGAAAGTAACTGGGAAATGGAGAATTTGTATTGATTTATGGGAGCTTAACAAGGCCACTTGAAGGATTATTTTCCTCTTCCTTTCATTGACCAAGTCTTGGATACCTTGTCAGGAAAGAAATATTTCTCCTTTTTAGATGGATATAGCAGGTACAATCAAATTCTCATAGCACCCGAGGATAAGGACAAGACTAACTCTGCTTATCCTTGGGGCATCTATGCTTATAGGGTCTTACCATTTGGATTGTGTAATTCTCCTGCCACATTTCAACAAGAAATACTAAGGATATTTGTTGATATTATTCATGATTGTGTGGAGGTATACATGGATGACTTCACAGTGTATGAAAATACTTACCAGGAAGCCTTAGATAATTTAGAAAAAGTCCTTATAAAAAGCCAATAAATGAAACTATCCTTAAGTCATGAAAAATGTAAAATGTTGTTGACTGAAGGAGTGGTTCTAGGAGATCATGTTTCATCTGAAGGGATTAAAGTCGATCTTTCTAAGATTGAGGTCATCATCAGACTTCCACCCCCCAAGAATCAAAAAGAGGTGAGAAGCTTTCTTGGACATGCCATATATTACCGACGATTTATTGAAAATTTCACAACGATTGTTGCACCCATGTTTGGATTGTTAATAAAAGATGTTGATTTTCTTTGGAATGAGTAGTGTCAAGCCGCCTTTGAAACTATGAAAGATAAGTTGTCTGTGGCATGAGTTCTTAGGGGGCTCAATTGGGCTCTCCCATTTCACATATCCACTGATGCCTTCGACACTGCAATAGGAGGAGTATTAGGGTAGAAAGAAGACCAACAATCATATGCCATTTATTTTGTGAGCAAGAACTTGTCCCCTACCAATTTAAACTATACAATTACTGAAAAGGAATTATTGGCAGTAGTTCATGCTATCAATAAGTTTCGCCACTACATCACAGGTTACGAAGTATTTGTACATACAGATCACTCTGCCATTAGATTTATCATGAATAAACCCATTACTAATGGCCGAGTGACTAGGTGGCTCCTGCTATTGCAAGAGTTCAATATCACCGTTCTTGACTGACCTAGAAAGGAGAATTTGGTAGTTGATTTTCTTTCACGCATAAAAAATGAGGATGATGATATTCCCATTGATGATAGTTTCCTATACGAACACCTTTTTTCCCTCTCTGTAGATACCCCATGGTTTGTAGATATGGAAAACTATTTGGCCACTAGGAAGTTACCATCTCATTTGTCACCTCATGAAAAGCATAGAATTATTACGCAAAGTGCCAACTACTCCTGGTTTGGCCATGACCTTTTTCATACTGGTCCAGACTTGATTATTCGTAGATGTGTCCGAGAAGATGAGATACCAGAAATCCTATGAAGTTTTCACGATGGACCATGTGGTGGCCATTTTTCTGACAAATTTACATCATATAAGGTGTTACATTCAGGATACTATTGGCCTAGCATTTTTAAGGATGCTGCCAAGTATGTGAGGAGTTGCAATAGCTGTCAAAGGATAGGAAGACCCACGTCAGCCAAGGAAATGCCCTTGCATTCCCAAGTTATGATAAAACCTTTCGAGAAATGGGCCCTTGACTTTGTAGGACCAATTTCACCCATGTCTCGTAAGAAAAATTATATTTTGGTTTGTACAGATTATGTCACAAAGTGATTAGAGGCAAAATCCCTATTCAGGGTTACCTAAAAATTTGTTGTCGAATTCATTTATGAGGACATCTTTACCCGCTTTGGTGTTCCTCATGAAATTGTTATAGATCAATGCACTCGATTCACTTCCAAGCTGATGAGAGAATTAATGGAGAAATATGGGATCAAGCACTACAAGTCTTCTCCATACCACCCATAATCTAATGGTCAGGTAGAGTCCACAAACAAAGTTATGGAAACTATCTTAACCAAGACTATTCAGTTGTATCACCGAGATTGGGCTGATAGGCTTCCAGAGGCTTTGTGGGAATATCAGACCACCTTGAGAAACACCACTAGGCATACCCCTTATGAGCTAGTGTATGGGAAACAAGTACTTCTACCAATATAATTCCAAGTAAGGACCTTTCGTATTTCCGTAGAATTGGGATTAAAATTAGATGAGGCTCAGAAACAATGAGCCCTACAATTTAATGAGTTGGATGAGATCAGGCAAGATGGTATCCAACGAACAATATTAGTCCAAAACCAGAGGAGCAAGTGGAATGCCAAGTTTATTAAGAAGAAACATTTCCATCCTGGTGATTGGGCTTTGTTGTTTGACTCCCGATTTAAAACCTTCAAAGGAAAACTTACCACTTGGTGTTTGGGTCCTTACGAGGTAGTCACCGTGTATGACAATGTGAAAATTAAAACAATTGGCGATGGACAAGTCTCCTTCGTAGTAAATGGAAACCAACTCAAAATTTATCACAGACCCATTTCCAAAGAAGATTTTCTACAGGTCATGTCAAATGACAAGGCATTGGCCTTAGTAGATGGAGAAGTCCCCCCTTGTTCTTGAATGTTTTTCTGAATTTTCGATTGTACATATGTAAATAATTTTGAAGTATGTTGATAGACAATTCTATAGATTTCTTTAGGTATTTATTTCACCAGGAGTAGACAGTTTCAAGGAGATATAAAGGAAGTATTTTCCTTAAAAAATATTTCTATATTTAAACCTTGTTGTCTGTTAAGCATCAATTGAATAGTGACTTGTGGTAATTAGCCACATTTTTGCAAAGATTTCCATCTTCTTTTTCTCAAGGCATCTTTAATAGTAGTTTCTCTTAAACCTTCACCACTAGAGGATGTAAGGAAGTGATACCGTAACCATCAAACTTAGAGGTAAATCATACGGTTTCCCCAAGAACCTTGAGTAAGTGAGTAAAGTATCTTTATTAAAGACTAACAAGGAGGTCTGATTAGTGGTTATCCATGGAAACATCACAATAACTTAAAAAAAAGAAAGAAAGTGAGTTGAGCCTAAAGATACCTTTTTGTTCTTTCCCAATGGTACCATCCACTGCACACTAAAAATTATTGATTATATCATATCTTTAGATAGGCTACGTCCACTTAAGTACCCCTTACATAAGAACAATCTCTAAGGAATATATAAAGGAGAGTCATCCTCTAACATAAATACCATCCCAATCTAAAAAAAGAGAAGAAAAAATATTTTTTTTTCAGAGTTGTCCCCCCATCTTCTTGCACAAAGCAATCTTATATTAAAATCTTAAAAGATGGATGGACAGTCTTTGAGGGTGTACTGGCAGCAGGTACCGGCCTATGGTATGACTGGGTAAACCCGCCGAAGTACTGAACATGCTTGCTGGTAGAGGGGCATTCTACCCAACGAGGATGATAATTTGACAAAAAATAATAAGAAATTACTAAATCTTAAAACTTGCCCTGATGTATGACATTACTTGTAGACAAAGATGACAAGAAGTATGTATGGTTAAGCTAAGGTTAATGAAATCCATAAATCTGGCATTGGGAACTAACTCTGAGACTATCTTAAAACTCTCTTGCCTACCTCTTCTTAGCTATATCTAGGATGTTCTATCCTATAGGCGGGGCCATAGTCTAACTATCTCATCAGACCGATATGTGAAATTTATCTCTACACTTAACAAGCTATAAATCTTCGACTATTGGGAGAATTGACTGGTTTCCTATACTTTTGATTGTGAGGTGTCACAATACTTAAGAGTGGGGAAGGGGTTTCATGAGATGACAAATGACAACACTGCCTATCTATAATCCATGAGAAGAAGAAGTAGAATCTTTGAAAAAATTTATGTATATTGTTTTTATGATATGGGTTATTATATCAATAGTTATTTTTTATTGAAATGCTAAACTCACCGTGTGTTATAAACTTGCTGTATATTTCTTCGACAAACCACTTAACTAGTTTTTCTTTACAGACTGTTCACTACAAACTTGTGATTACATGCCTTGAGACAGAGGAACATATTGTTATGATGTGCGAGCACGATGGAAAAACAAGTAATAGTGGAACACTCTTATCTTGTCTCTGCTCCTGTTCATTATGATTGTCAAAAGTGTTTAAGACTGAGTGCTATGGATAAAACATCCATTACAGGATGAACAAATTCCATTTTGCACAGGAGTACCATATGGAGTGCCATTTGGAAGACCATATGGGGTACGATGTGGACGACTGGATGATGCGCCATATGAAGGATCAGATGAGGTGCACACACATAGTAAATGACCACGATTTCAGGTAACTAGGAATTGTTTTATTTCACTGTTCAGTTGTATGATGAGATATATTAAATGTAATTTGATAGTTAAATGATATAATCTCTAAATACATTTTTATGATCAAATGTCCAAGTCGAAGACTTGGACATTGATCTAATTCTCTCATCATTACGATTGCCTCAAAAGGACACTCTTCGAATTCAAAATCGGTGCAGTAATACTCACACATGGAAATTCGTGTGTGATGAATTCATCAACGAATTTAATTGTTTCCACCTTGAGCACATTAAAAATTAGAGGGTTAGATCCAAATTGTTATTTCATTCATGCATGGTTGTTGTGTTGTGCTCATCCCCTACCCAATTGCGCTCATCCTCTACCCAAATTCACTCTTCTGACCAATTCCGCTCCTCTGCTCATCCTCCGCACAGTAACAATGCCCAAACAATATGATCCTTCCTCCTATGCCGACCTATTTTCTATCCTCGAATTCACACAATGTAAGGAGGTCTTCCTTCGCATAGGGTGGGGACCGTTCTTGGCCTATCTGCAGGGCCACGATGATGGAATTTCACTACAATTCACCTTCGAATTCGATGGGAGGATGGTGCGTGTGGTTTCTTTGTCCTTCGTGGTCTCTGAGGAGTCAATTTCCTCAGCCATGAAGCTTCCAAGGGTTGGAGATAATTGGTTTAAGCATCGCCAATTGCCACAACCAAGCTACAACAAAATTTTTAAGCCTGAGTTTCATAATTTTTCCGGAGGAAAGGGGTACTCCAAAGAGTGAATTAAAGATGAGATGATTAACCCCCTGATTGTCATCACCAGGATTATCACCTGTGAAGGTAGATACTCTGTTTTTAAAGCGTTCCATTTTCGTCTGTTAGCTCATTTCCAATTTAACAAGCCATTGAATTTTCCTTTTTACTTCTTGAAAATTCTTGAGAAGATGTATTCCCAAGTATGAAAGAATGTGGCCAATCCTCATAACAACCTATTCCACCATGGCCTCATCAAATTTCTTGTCATAGCCGAGTTGGAAAAACAAGGGAAAACATGGGATGAATTCATTTATCAATTTTCAAACCCCCATCTCACAATCAAGTCCAACAAGAAAAAAAATAATCTAGGGACTGTTACTCCATCCAAACCCCATTCTCCAAAGAATACAAACCCTCCTACTCAAGCCATCTCTCTACCGGAAAAAAATAACAAGAAACTTGTTGATACCCCTGCAGCCTCATTGGGCAAGAAGACTAAAAAGCTTACTGATAATTCTCCAATGCCCTCAACATCTATTGATCCTGCATCCAAGAAGTTACAAGAGGAAATGCAATAATATTTCTCTATAGTCCCTACAAATAGAAGAGGATCCAATTAGTTCAAAGGAGGATCTTTTTGAAAAAGTGCTTGAAATGCAACAAGAAATCCTTATGAAAAACCCCAAAGCACTTCAAACGCTATCCAAGTATCTTCTGATCTCCAAAGCCCCCATAAAAGACTTAGGGAAGTTTTTGCAGAAGAGTTGGAGCCTGATAGAGAAGTAAAATCTGAACCCATTCCCCCTCATAAACCCTCTATTACTCCTACATCATAGATACCTACACAAGATCCCAAAGCTGATAGACTCTTTACATCCTTCAAGGGATCTAAGCCCTCCTCTGAGATATCTGATCATACTCCAGTCATTGAAAAATTACAACAAGAAAATGTTTAGCTGCTACAACAGTTGGAAGAGAGGAAGACCATGGATATGTTGGGTATGTGTTATATTCTTTGCATGTGTGTGTGTGTGTGTGTGGGTGCGTTAGATACGACAACTGCGTCTGACGATCCCTTCACCTAGAAACACCATTTTTTGCTATTTTTAGCGGATTTGTAAATTAATCCCAGATTAAGGGATTAGGGTTTTGGTATCTACGAAATACCTAAAAACATTGTATATATTGTATGGCGAATGGTGAAATTCGA
>JASDQU010012211.1:105694-122658 GCA_032191745.1 Picea mariana
CCATATTGAAGCAGTGGAGTCACCGAGAAAGTATTTAGGATACTGAGTCTTTGGACAATGGAGTCACCATGAAAATTATGAACTCTAGATTCTTGAAAATGGAGTCGCTAGGTGAATGATGCAAACCTTTCTGTGTCTGACTATTTTTCACCATCAATACTCAAATCTAAGTTTGTCATTCATCCCAAGGGAAATTTCACTTATGTTCCCCGACAACGGCACCAAAATGTTATCACTCTGTAATTTCCCTTAGTTACGGGAGGGAAACCACAAAGGTAACCACATACTACTTTGGGATTGGAATCTGTCCTTTCCAAACCAGAGAGGGCTCTCTCAATGTAAATTAGGCTCAGTGGTGAGATCTAAAATAGAAATAAGGTTTTAAGATGTGGTGGCAGAGAAGAGAGAGAAATCCATTGGGCATGGAGTCAACTTTGAAGCAAATGGAACTATCAGTGACTGGTGGTAGAACTATCAAGGAAGCAGAGGCTATATAGGTGATAATATTTCATTTTAAATATTGCTATTGTATGATGGAAGAAAAATAAAACAATTAACCGCATTCAGAGCACCAATTGAGATGAATTCTGATTGGGTTAAGAAGAGATAATAGTACTTAAATTTCTTGAATCTAAAGCATCAATATCAGATGAATTCCATACCATTATATTTATGATTTAAGCATATAAAGGTTGCATATGAAATGAGAAAAGAACACAGGAAATACATACATGAGAGGGAAACACACACTTCATATCACCACCACAAGAATCTCTGGTATGAATAGCATTGTACTTCTACACTAATATTTCATTAAACTTTAGAAAAATTACAAAATGTTCAAGACAAATGTCCTCTACGCTTCTGTCAACCCCTTTAGTCAATCAAAATTAAAAATATATATAGAAACGAATCGTCCCCAAGATGAGGAGGTCAAGCTCAACTCCTTCCCAAATTTGGATCTTCTTACAAAATTATAGCAACACGTTTAGAACTACTTGCTTGGAAATAGGAATCAATTTTCTAGAAAATAGAATGTAAAGATCCATTCGAATATTCCAAAACATGACACTTGTGAAGAAAATGAGAGAGGTTTTTGTGAATGGATTTTTTTTGTGACAAAATCATATTTCAATTTTTTTAAATTCCTCTCTAGCATCTCGGGATACGTGCCCAAAGATAATGACTAAAACAAGAAATCATTAAATGTTTAAATCCGAAAAATAGGCTGTAAGGATCCATTTGAATATTCCAAATCATGATATATTTGAACAAATTGAGAGAGGTTTTTTTGAATGGGCTCATTCTTAACAAAAGCCTCTTTTAGTTTTCAAATAATCCTTTCCGTGTGGTCAAAAAATGAGTTTGAATTTGACTACAAAAACAGTCATTACCAGAACTTGCACATCGAACTTGCGTCGTGAACTTGCGAAGTGAGTTTCCTTTTGACATTTTGTTCCATTTTTTGGATTTGATTGATGGCTGAAGGTTACTGATTGATATTTTGACACTTGAGATGATGATAAGCATCCCTAGGACCACTTCATTACCCTTTCAAACACCATTTTCTTCAACATCCTAATATATGTCAAATACTCGATTTTGACCCTTGAGAAAATTATAGGACACTAAAAAACCCTAAGTGTGATGTTTTCCCTATTTAAGGAGGATGTTAGGGGAGGTAACCACGTCTAGAACTCATCCTATGAGGGCACATCTATTCCCTGGATCAGAATTTTGAAAATTGAAGTTTGAGAAAATAGGGTTTCCTCATAAAACCCTAAGTTGCAGTTGTAGTACCAGTTGCAGTTGTATTTGCAGTTGTAGTACTAGTTGCAGTTGTAGTTTCATATTAGTTGCAGTTGCAGTGCCAGTTCCTTCATGCTAGTTGCAACACCATTTGCAATTCCAACACCAGTTGCAGTACCAATTGTAGTGAAAGTTTTTGTGAAGTATTGGGACTGATTTTTATTGTCCTAGTGTTCCTTACCCTAGAAAATCTCCAACTAACTTTAAGTTACAAGTTGAATCACCTTTGAAGTTTTAAAGGTTCATTATTACTTTTCGTTGTTGTCAAATGATGCCACTACCTATCGATACTTTCAGAGGTATGTACTTACAGATTTTCAAACTGTATCATTATTCTAAAGGGTATTTGTAGGAGAAAGGATCTTTTGTCTAAACAATAATTGTAGATCCAGAAGGCTCTCAGATCCAACACCTTCAGAGGAACTATGCACCCCAGTTTTTATTACTTTGATATGCCTCTACTTGTTATGGAATTATTGTAATATTATGAATATCTAGGTTGCATTTTTTATCCGTTGAAGTTATCATACTAACCATTGGTCAAAATTAAAGTCAAAGTATTAGATTGATTAAAGTTAAGATTATAGAGTTTATTCCCTAACTCATATTTATGTCAAGATAGCATATTGTCTCAGTACATAGGACAATTTGAAGAAAATACTTATCATCTTGAGTGAAGGAGACTCGGAAGAAAAACAACACATTCATTCTTGAGGACAAGACTCTAGGTTCCAGGTTTGATTGATTAAATTGATAAGATTCAAATTTACACATATCAAGTTTGATAACTTCTAAACACTATAGTTGTGATAGTAATCTTCAAAAAGTTTTATTATTGAATACTTGGTAGCATGTGAGCACTATTGAGATAAATGCTTACTATAATCATTTACTAGATATAACTAACATCTCCTTTTCTTGTTTTGTTTCCAGGTTACCATGGAGGAATGATTGATCACAACACTAGAAGAGTGTTTCTCTCATTCCTTACTATTGTATTTCTTACTTTTTACCCTTGTTTCAGGCAGGTCACAAGTGATAGCTCTAAAGTAGCTATTGTGATGACTATTCTTTCTATTTTATTATTATTATTATAAAGTGTATTATTCTTGTCTGTTTTTGCTTCCTTGTTGTTCTTGTTCCGGGAAGGTCACATGTGATAACCCTGAGGAAGCTATAGTGACGGTTGCAGGAGGAAACACATTATATGAGACCTGGAGCAGACTATCTAAGTTGTATACATGATCGTATACATCCATGTACCGAATAAGAAGAAAAATAAGAAGAAGCTACTTTTTAGATGCATAGTATCTCATATGGAGATTGACTGTAAGGAGCATAAGGCTCCAAAGGTGATCGAACATTAGAATAGAACTCACGGTAGACTTGGTCAATGAGTAACAAAGCCACCTTGATAGGAAGCATACTTTGTTTGAAGTCTGACTCAACTTTTCATATTAAGACTTGGTATTCAAACACCAAGTATATCCTGTAGAGACTATGAAGTTTTTGTTGACTCAGAAGAAATCAAGACTCAAAGTAATGCTGATCTCATAAAGGATCAGATGGGAAATAGAGATATCTTCCAGGACTGGCAGACATATGCCATGAGTTGAGAAGTATATATCATAGCTTTAAATACCTCTAGGAGACATGAAATATCTTGAGAAGAATCCCTTGTTTCAATGATAGAGGAGGAAGGCAGTCAGAAGGAATGGGGTACGGTTTTTTCCTTGAGACCAAAAGGGAAGTCAGTGGTGACTTCCAAGATTGATCTAACAGATCAAGCATGTTGTAGATAATAGTATAGAGATGTGAAAATCCTTATTTTTTTTCAGAGGATTCTCTTAGCAAGAGGGAGAAGACTATGAAGAGATAGTTTCTCCAGTAATCATAAGAAGTATATATAGAACAAACATGATTCCTTAAAAGAAGCCAACACAATATGAGATTCAGAGGGAGTAGGTATGAAAACCCCTGTATTTGATATTGAGTTATCTATAGTGCTAGTTAGTGCAGTAAATTATTTGGTCCATGAAGACATGACTAAAATAGAAGAATGAGTTACCTCTAGAGAAAGAGGATAAGTTACCATCAATGTTAGTCATTAAGCCTCTCTCAGTTTCAGATGAAGTTGTTGTTGTGATGGAGTAGAGGAGATACTCTCATAGTTCATCAACTATAGTGAGAATGGAGCAGTCATTCTCAGTTTCAGAAATAGAAGCTACAGGTGCAGAGTCCCGGTTCCAGAAGGAACAATTGCAAAAAAAGTAGAGGAACTACTCTCAGGCAGTGAGACAAATAATGCTTTGCAAAAAGCACATAAAACAAACACATGATTATGCAGATTGAGTTGCAACTGAACAAGTGTACCAAGTTGGTACAATGTGATGTGAAGATTTGGTTTCGAAGTACAGGACATGAAGAATCTTGTCTACAAGTTGAATAAAGCTCCAAGAGCTTGGTATGGCAGGATAGTTTTTTTGATGAGCTTGGGCTTTACCAAGAGTAAAGTTGATCCAAACCTTTACTTCAAGATTGAGAATAGTGGACCAGTTATATTGCTTCTATATGTGGATGACTTATTCTTGACATATGAAGAAAATATCATCACAGATTGTAAGAAGAAGCTTTCCTCTGAATTTGAAATGAGGACCTAGGCCTGATGCACTATTTCTTAGGTCTTGAAGTATGGCAAATCCCAGATGAGATTTTCCTTATTCAAGGAAAGTATGTTGTGAAAATTCTGAAGAGATTCGATGTGATGGGATACATAACCATGTCCACTCCTATGGAGACCAATATGAATTTATTGGTTCATACTCTATACAGACATATGATTGGTTCATTGATGTATCTGACAAATACCAGACCAGATACATGCTTTGATGTGAACACCTTGAGTCAGTATCTGGTGGAGCCCATACATTTTCACCTTGTAGATGCAAAGCATGTTATGAGATACCTTAAGGGTTTGTTGGATTATGGTCTCTTTTATACTGGAGATCATGAATTTAGAATGTATGGCTATACTGATTCAAATTGGGCTGGAAGGGCTTCAGACAAAAAAAACAAAAACACTACAAGATGTTGTTTCAGTTTAGGGTCAGCCATGACTTCATGGAAAATTAGGAAGCTATCCAGTATTGCTCTCAGTACAGAAGAAGCAGATTACATCTCATCATGCTCCGCCAGTTGTGAATCCATATGGATTCAGAAGTTATTGACAGGTCTATTCAATCTAAAGATGGAAGCTACCATGATTCTATGTGATAACCATATTTGCATAAATATGACAGAGAACCCAGTGTTCCATGATAAGACGAAGCACATAGAGATCTGGTATCACTACATTTGTGACATGGTAGAGAAGGGAGTTGTAAATCTCCAATATGTTGGCACAAATGAGCAGGTTGCATATGTGTTGACTAAGCCTTTGTATCGTGTAAAGTTTGAGTACTTCCAAGACAAGCTTGGTGTAGTCTAAAAAGACCTTCCTCGAAAGGGGGAGTGACGTTGATGATACTATGATATCCTTACCAACAATGGGTAGCTAAGTTAGGATTTTATATCCTAGGGGACTGATCATCCCTAGGTATATCCCGAAGGTCCGGTAAGGGCAGTATTTCAGAGTACATGTGCATGTATATGCCAGCTATGGTCAATAGTGGTAACTCAGTTAGGATTTTATATCCTAGATAATTTTATGATTCTTGGGCAGATCTTGAAGGTTCGGTAAGGATGGTCTGTCAGAGTACCACGTGGTAGCTCACTTAGGATTCTATATCCTATGGAATCTTATGATTCCTCGGTAGATCATGAAGATTCGGTAAGGACAGTCTGTCAAAGTACCACAGATGTTGTTTATGCACCTACCTCATTCTATTGCCACATATAGACGTTGATGTTCCAGCTTTGTCTTGTTGATGTTGATGTTCCAGCTTCATGTTGTTGATGATGTTGATGTTCCTGCTTCATGATGTTTATAATGATGGTGTTATTCCATCTTCATGTTGTCGATGTTGATGTTCCATATTCATGTTTTTGTTGATGATGATGTTACTCTAGCTTTGCGCTACAGATGATGATGATGTTCAGTTTCTACTAATGTTGATGATGAGAAAAACTTTTGATGACATATAGATATGATCGATAGTTTTTTTAATGTTGATGACGATGTCCCCTCCTCTTGATGATGTATTGAGTCCAGTTGTTATTGATGTCGTCAGTATAATAATATTGTAACTTTGAATAATATTATGCCCGAGAGAGATTTGAATAATATTATTATATTATATTTAATTAGGCCCTATTGTGCCTTAGTAAAAGTCGTCCCTATTGTGCCTTGACATTTAATTGTAAATTAAGAGGTTAAAGTGACAGGTTGGCCCAGACATAATTATAGGCTAGCCAAACCACTATTTATATTAGAGGCCAATGCCTCATTTGGACACACACTCACCAACCGGCTCTATAGTGCGCAAGTCTTGTAGGAGAAACTGTTGCAACTGGGGGTGACGTCAAGGAGGGTTTTGGTTTATATATTGGTATTCCTTGGTTAAGTGGTGCGTTACTCTTCCTAGTGAAGGAGTAGAGGAGGATCTTTTGTTCAGTCTTTGGTCTATCTATATTGAGGAAGTTTTTGTTGGGTTTTCTCCCCCATGAGGGTTTCCCAGGATAATCTGTGTGTCTCTATTGTTTTTTTTATTGTCTCTCTTTTAGTTATTTTATTTATGAATCTAATGTGCTAAATGATTGTAATAATAAAGAATAACCATAATTTCTAGTTGTATAAGTAAAACATCAACATTCCCTAGATCTCAAATCTCTCCAAACTACACAAAAACCTTCCTAGGTTCCAGGACCTTTTGACCTCCATTCTTGTTAAGTTTTGAGCTATTATTAGGTTTATTTTCAATTTACTAGATAAAAATACAATAGGTAGGATCACTGAGAGAAACACAATCACAATATACACAACATTTATCTCGGGAAACCCTCATGGAGGAGAAAACCCAACAAAAAATTCCTTTATATAGATAGCCAATACAATGCCAAGACGATAAACCAAAACACTAGAGAATATCCAACACTGAGCAATGTGCCTCTCTCTTCCTTCTTCTCCCAACTGCATCTACCAAACTTGCACACTTTATAAGTGAATGAGTGAGCTAGATAATGAGGCGCTAGCCTCCTTTATTTATACTAGTTGGCAGGCGCTGCAAAGGTATCTCTTCACTGGGCAGGGCCGACTTCTCTTCTTAGTGGTTAAAACCACTTTAATTAGGCCTGGGGCCGAATTCTTAATTAGCATAATATAATTAGGGTTTGACCAATCCACAAAAGGGGATTTTGTCAAGTACAAATCCTGACATGATCAATCCAAAAAAGGGGATTGATCTGATGAATAATAAATCAATAATAAATATAATACACTTTGTAGCTACAATATTTCAACACTACCCCTTAACAAGAAGGGTATTCTACAACATCATCAGGAGAGAGAGAGGGAAACAAAAGGAAAAACATATGGAATATTGACTGGCATATCTATAAATCATCGGAAGTTTTTCTCATCCTCAATATCATCATCCACAACATGGAGCTAGAATGGCATCATCATCATCTGCATCAACATGGATTAGTATAACACTAATAAATCATCATCATCAATAACATCAATAAGAACAACATCATCATCGTAGCAAAAAGGCTGGAGAAACAACATCATCACACCACGAAGGTTGGAGCAACAACATCATCATCATCATGGAGCAATAGAATGAGACATGTGTAACAACATTTTGTGGTACTCTCACAATCCCTAAGGATCTTCCTAGGAATCATAATATTCCCTAGGATATAAAATCCTAACGGAGCTACCACATGGTACTCTGAAAGACCGTCCTTACCGAACCTTCGGGATCTGCCCAGGAATCATAAGATTCCCTAGGATTATAAAAATCCTAATGGATATACCACTATTGACCATAGCTAGCATATACATGCACATGTACTATGATAGATCGTCCTTACCGGACCTTCAGGATCTGTCTAGGGATGATCAATCCCCTAGGGTATAAAATCCTAACTAAGCTACCAGTTATTGGTTAGGATACCATAGTATCATCAGCATCACTCCCCATTTTGAGGGAGGTCCTTTCGGAATATACCAAGATTGTCTTGAAAGTGCTCAAACTTTACACGAGATAGAGGCTTGGACAAGACATCTGCAACCTTCTCATCTGTGCTAACATATTGGAGCTTTATGGCTCCTCTCTACACCATATCACGAATGTAGTGATACTGTATTTCTATGTTCTTCGACTTGTCATGGAACACAGGGTTCTCTGTCATATTTATGTAGCTTTGGTTATCACATAGAATCACGGTTCCTTCCATCTCTAGATCAAAGAGACCTATCAACAACTTTTGAAGCCACGTGGCTTCGCAACTAGAAGAACATGCAGCAATGTATTTTTCTTCTATTGTGTTGAGAGAAATACTAGAATTATTATTACTCTTCCATGAATTCATGGCTGACCCCATATTGGAACAACATCCTGAAGTGCTCTTTCTGTCAGAAACACTTCCAGCCCAATCTAAATTGGTATAACCAATTGGTTTGAATTCTTGATCTCCATTGTAGTAGAAACCAAAGTCCAACGTATCCTTAAGGTATTTCCTCACATGTTTTGAAAAAACAAGGTGAACACGTCTAGAAGGTGTTCACAACAAAACATATATATGGCCTCGTGTTCATCAGATACATCAATGATCCAATGATCTATCTGTACAACATAGCATCAACCAATTCTGACGAAGTATCAACTAGGAGCTTCAACTTTGTTTCCATGGGTGTATTCATGGATTTACACTCCAACATATCAAACCTCTTCAGTATTTCAACTGCATACTTCCCTTGGTTAAGGAAAATCTTCTATGGGCTCTGCCAGACCTCAAGACCCAAGAAATAGTGCATTAGGCCTAGGTCTTTCATCTCAAATTCTGTAGCGAGATTCTTCTTACAATTAGTGATGAGATTTTCTTCTCCAGTTAAGAATAAGTCATCCACATAAAACAAAAATATAATAGTTTCATCATTCTTTACCTTGAAGTATAGGTCATAATCAACTTTTCTTGCTAAATCCCAAGCTCATCAGGAAACTGTCAATTCTTCCATACCAAGCTCTAGGAGCTTTCTTCAATCCATACAGAGCCATCTTCAACCTGCAGACATGAGTCTTCATGTCTTCAACTTCAAACCCTTGAGTTTGTTCGATATACACTTCTTCTTCAATGACACCATTGAAGAAGGTTGTTTTCACATCCATCTGGTGTAACTTCCACTTCATCTTAGTTGCAAGGGCTATGATGGTTCTGATAGAAGTGTATCTAGCTACAGGAGAAAACATATCTTCATAGTCAATGTCTTCCTTTTGAGAAATGGCACGAACTACAAACCTTTCTTTATATTTCTTAATATTTCCATCAACAACATGTTTTATCTTGTAGAGCCATTTGGAAGATACCACATCTTTGCTCTTTCGTCTGGGAACTATTTCCCATACATCATATTTATAATGGATTGGTATTCTTTTATCATGGCATCTGCCCATTCTTTTTGCTGAATGGATTCTTCAAAGCAAGTAGGCTCCATCTCTAAAAGATCACACATCAAATCCATATAAATGGAGAATGGCTTGGGTTTCTTGACTTGTCTCATGGTACATTCTGGGGAACCATACTTTTCTCCATATTGAATAATTTCCCTCGCCCAAGAAGGATTTCTCTTGTGAGAGATCGTCATTTGGGGAGGTTCTTGAGATTCTATCATATCATGATCTTCATGAATCTCATCATTGAGGGGGAAACTGTGACTTCCCTTACTATTTCAACAACTCTGGGAGCTACAGGTTATTCTTCATATACTTCTTCAAGCTAACATCTCCTTGATTTCTTGAGTGCTGCATCTTCATCAAAGGTTACATCTTTACTGATCTCAATGTGATGGTAACCTGGTATATAAATTATGAAGGCCTTGGATACCTCACAGTATCGAACAAATATTCCCTTCTTTCCTAAAGGGTCCAACTTGGTTCTCTTCTCTTTTGAAATGTGTACAAATATTGGAAAACCAAATATTTTGAGATGTCTTACTTCTGGATTCTTTCCGGAGAACATCTCTTTGGGGGTTCTGAGCCCTAGTGCACTATGGGATACTATGTTTTGTACATACACTGCTATCATTGTTGCTTCTGCCCATAAGTTCATTGGAAGATCTTGATCATGGATCATAGTCTTCACATCTTCCATTATAGCTATTTTTTTCCTTTCTGCTACACCATTTTGTTGAGGATTGTATGGAGTGTTGAGCTCCCTCTAATCCCGACATATTTAAAAAAATTTACAAACTCTTTTGAGGTGTATTCTCCTCCATTATCTGACCTGAGTGTCTTGATATTTATTTCAAAGAGATTCTCTATCAAGGATTTGAATTCCTTGAATTTTCCAAACACTTCATCTTATGACTTTAAGAAGTACACCCAAGTTTTGCAAGAATAGTCATCAATAAATGATACATAGTACACATACCCACTAATGGAGGTTGATGGCATTGGGACACATACATCTGAGTGGATGAGCTCTAAGACTCCTTATGTTTTACTATCACTCTTCGGGAAAGGGTTCTTGATGTTCTTTCCTTGTGCACATTCATTGCACACGCCTTCATGGTCAACCTTGAATTCTGGTAGACCTATAACTGCCTTGCTTACATATGGTAATGCTTTGTAGTTGATGTGAGCTAGTCTTCTATGCCAAAGTTCACATGGACTCTCGGTGGAGTGTATCAAGGATGCTTCTAAGTGATCTTTTAATTTATACATGCACCCTTCTTCTGTTCCAAAAACAATTGCATCTTCTATGGTTTTTCCTTTAGGCCACATGAGGACTTAACCATCTATGAATGCAACCCTGAAGCCTTTATTATATAAAGCAGAGATAGAAAGCAAGTTCTTTGTCAAACCTGGTACATATAGTACATCCTTCATATTCATTGGGGTCCCTGAATCAAGTTTGTAATTGGACTCTCCCACTCTTTTGATAGGGTACTCGTAATCATCTCCAAGTGTAACTTTCTAGGGAAATTTCTTTTTGGTAAGGCTAGAGAGATTGTCCCTATAACATGTCATGTGCTTAGAGACACCACTATCTATGAGCCAAGTATCCTCTCCATGTGATACTGATCATGAGAGGGAAGATATGAAGACATAGTCTTCAATCTGTTCTTTAATCATCATTGTGGGTGGCTCTTCATCTTCAACTGCATGGGCATGGTTCCTTTTGTTTCTCTTCTTGTATTCTTCTCTTCTAGCTCGACAATTCTTAGCAATATGTCCCATCTTATCACAATGGTAGCATTGATAAGAGGAGAGATATCTTTCCCTTCTTTGACCTTTCTGAAACTTCTGGAATCCCTTTGGAGGGTGAGATTCCTTATGTTGATGAGTCTCCTTCTGGAAGTGATGCCTCTTCTTTCCTCCTTTAGCATGAGCAACTAGGGATTGATATTCATCTCTTGATAGTACTACTTCTCGGTTAGCTACTCTTGCTTCTTCTTAAACACATTCTTCCCAAAGACTGTCAAAATTTAGTTTCTCCTTTCTGGAACAAAAGGTTTGGATGAACACATCCCAAGGTCTTGTGAGACCATTAAGAGCTTTCATTATGAGTTCATATTCATCTAGGGTATCTCCAATTGCTTCTATTTTTTCCTTAAATTGAGAAACCCTAGAGAAGTAGTCATGTACGGTTTCTCCTTTTTGCATCTTTGTATTCTTGAGATGTTTCTTAGATTCATCTTCTAATTGATGTTTTTTCCTTCATACATCCTGGTTAGGGAATTAAACATTTCTTTTCAAGTTTTCTTTGAATCCACTTGAGGGATCAAGTGATCTTTAATAGAGTCTGCAATGATTCTTTTGGCCCTAACCATGTCCTTCTGGTGTTTTTCTTTAGCTGTAGCATTGGTAGGTTCTAGTACATATTCCTTAATGAATCTTGCTAGGTCATTCTCTTCAAGAATGAGTGCAATCCTATACTTACAAGCACAGAAGTTATCCACACCTTCTAGCTTGTCAACAAGCTTGGTGTTTACAGACATCTTAACTTGTAGCTGGGAAAAGGATCTAGATGGATCTCGGTGGCCATCCACCTTTTCCACTAAATCACTATTTTGAGCCTATGGTTTTGATAAACCATAGCATTCACCATTTTGATGGGGAATGGAATGTAATGTCATCTTCATTTGTTAATTACAGACATCATGTAATGGTCTTATGTACATGCCTACAACTTAGTATTAATGCACCAGATACGATTAGAACTCCGCAGTTAAGTGCGTTCAGGTTAGAGTAGTACTTGGATGGGTGACCACTCAGGAAGTCCTAGTATTTTACATGCCTATGGAATTTTATAAACTTAGTCCAATTTATCCCGCATGCATCATGGGAATTGTTCTCCTCTCACTCTCTCATATATAATTGAGGTGAAGGAGGCCCTTTAAGTATGTAATGGAGTGTGATGTAAAGCTTCTTGTGAATGAAGCATAGCCAACATCTCTTTCTTTTTAGAGATAAGATAACCCATTTTTCCAGTTTGTGTTCTACAGTGGTTTTATATCTTATTCGGTAATAGAAGTTGGGTTTCACTATATTTTTGTGTTCTCTTATATATTTTTGTGTATTTCATTGTTATATCTCGGTTATATTTCTTCCTTCATGTCGTTCTCAAAATAATCTGAATCAATGGTATTAGAGCAAGTCTCTGACGAGGTCAGGGTATAGAGAGTTGGGTCTCGAGCTAGTTTCGCTTGAGGAAAACTACTCTCACTAGCCCAAGCGACCTCCCATGGCGGAAGAAAAGAGAGATGACAGAGAAGTATATCCTTTCAAGACGTTGCTCAAGGAAGCCCTCATGAGACAAAGGAACAAGATGATGGACAACTTCGCTCAGATCCTTTGAAGACTACCGATGGCAACAATTGAGGCATCTTTGACAAGCAACCATTTCGCAAGTGCGATGCCCTTCAAGGTACAAGTCAATTTTATATCTCGTTATTTGAAGGCCAGATAGATGCAGATTCTCGAGAAAAATGGTTGAATCTGCTAGAAGGTTATTACTCTGTCCAAAAAAATTTCGACAGTTAAAAGATCACCTTTGCACTTCTTAAATCCCTTCCCCATGTCAGAGCTTGGTGGGAAGGTTACTGGGAGAGGTACACCTTGGATGAATCTACACTATTTGGGAGAGAACCCACTTGGGTGGCCTTTGTAGATTCCCTAAAGGAGGAGTTCTACTCTGTCGGAAACTATGATTATCAATACATTAGATGGACAAATCTGCATAAAAAACGAGACCAGACGATGTCGGAGTACACCAACATCTTTCATACCTTGTGCTCAAATCTACGTATCAAAGACTCCGAGTGGCACCTAGTTTTGAAGTACCGCAGTGGTCTACACAGGTACATCCAAACAAAGATGGATTTCTTGGACATAATCTCATTCTAAGTTGCTTATCGATATGCAGTCAAAATTGAGCAGAAATTCAAGCAACATAGTAAGTGGGAGAAGCATGGACAGAGCAAGGAAGGCCAACCTTAAGAGATCTAGTCCCATATGCAGGCAAAGAAGGGTAATGAGAAGTCTAAGAAAGACACCAGAAAGTGGTGTGAGTTCCACAATAGCCCTTGGCACAACACTGATGAATGTCGCTCAATACAGTCATTGGTGGCCGAGCCCAAATACAAAGAGTCGAACCCCGACTTGGACCCTAATTCAGGAAATAATAAAAGGATATATATCATTGATGCAGAACCCATTGTTATTGTTGCAACTGCAACAATCCAACCAGAAGAGGATCCTGAGGAGGGGGAGTGACTCTTCCATTCACATATGTGGGTTAATGGGACCCCACTACATTTTATTGTTGATAGTGGAAGCCAAAAGAATATCATCTCAGTAGAGGTTGTCAAGCAGTTGGATTTGCCAACAACACTACACCTGCATACATACAACATCGGGTAGCTTCGCCAAGGTCAAGATCTTTGTGTCAGCCAACAGTGTCGCCTGTCTTACGACATCAAGCCCTTCAAGGATGAGGTATTGTGTGATGTTTTCCCACTGGAAGTCTGTGATGTTCTATTATTCCAACCATATATGTGGAGGTGTTATGCTATTTATGAGTCTCGAACCCGTAGCATGATTGTTACTATAGGGAGTCAAATATACAGGATACCAAAGGTAGTTCTAACTATTGTCCCACCAAAACAATGCCACAAAGTAATCTCTCATACTGTAAAGTTTAGCCTCTTCATAATCCGATCAGAGGGTGAACATAAGGACACTTCAACCATTGCAGCCTCATCCCAAGACCTTTCTATCCAGTAGAAGCAGATCGACAAGATTGTAGAAGAGTCCCAAGATGTTTTTGTTTCACCTATGGGGGTGCCTCCACACTACCCACTCAAGCAAGGTTATAACATAACCCTTCATACTCTTCATGTTGCATCGTCACCGACAGAGTCCTCCCATGCTCAGGTAGATCATGTAGCTATATTGGTTGAACAGATCCAACCCCTTTAGCAATAAGTTCATGACAACCTTCAACAAGCTAAGTAGGACAACTTCTTCAACAAGAAAAGCAACACATTGAACTTTAGATTTAGTAGAAGTCTCCCCATATCCCAAGGGAACTTGATGCAATGGGGACCATTTCTTCCTAAGGAGGGAGGAATAATCCAGATGGATCTCGGTGGCCATCCACCTTTTCCACTGAATCACTACTTTGAGCCTGTGGTTTTGATAAACCATAGCATTCACCCTTTTGATGGGGAACGGAATGTAATGTCATCTTCATTTGTTAATTATAGAAATCATGTAATGGTCTTATGTACATGCCTACAACTTAGTGTTAATGCACCGGATCCCATTAGAACTCTGCAGTTAAGCGTGCTCAGGCTAGAGTAGTACTGAGATGGGTGACCGTTCAAGAAGTCCTAGTATTTTATATGCCTATGGGCATTTTATAAACTTAGTCCAATTTATCCCACATGAATCATGGGAATTGTTCTCCTCTCACTCTCTCGTATATAATTGAGGTGAAGGAGGCCCTTTAAGCATGCAATGGAGTATGATGTAAAGCTTCTTGTGAATGAAGTGTAGCCAACATCTCTTTCTTTTTAGAGATAAGCTACTTCATTTTTCCAGTTTGTGTTCTACAATGGTTTTCTATCTTATTCAGTAATAGAAGTTGGGTTTCACTATATTTTTGTGTTTTCTTCTATATTTTTGTGTATTTCATTGTCATATCTCGGTTATATTTATGCCTTCATGTCATTCTCAAAATAATCTGGATCAGAAAATGACCAAAAAATGAAAGTGCTCAGAAATTAAATCTTAACTTACCAAGAGGTGTGCTTGGTTGAGGCGAGTAGCCTGGTGTAGTCAGATTTCAAAACATCCAAATTTTACTCCTTCAAATTGGACCTGCGGAATTCAGAACTAGTACTTCTTGTACTAGTTCTGGTTTCCTGGTTTTCTGGTACCAGTGAAAACTAGGTTTCACTTTCCAGGAGTTCTGTCCACTAGAAAAGTGCGTTGAGGCTGCCAAAGAGTTCGCTAGGCTAGGGCGCACTTCCTTGATGAGTTTTAGGATGAAATTCCTCTTCAATAAAAAGCCCTAATTTTCTTGTACGAAAATAGTGATGTTTTTACTTATCTAGTGAAAGGTGTTCTCTTCAGCTTAGCTCTGATACCATGTTAAGTTTTGAGCTATTATTAGGTTTCTTTTCAATTTACTAGATAACAGTAGCATAGGTAGGATCATTGAGAGAAACAAAATCACAAGATACACAACATTTATCCTGGGAAACCCTCATGGGGGAGAAAACCCAGCAAAAAATTCCTTAATATAGATAGTCAATACAATGCCAAGACAATAAACCAAAACACTAGAGAATATCCAAAACTGAGCAATGTGCCTCTCTCTTCCTTCTTCTCCCAATTGAAGTTACCAAACTTGTGCACTTGATGAGTGAGTGAGATAATGAGGTGCTAGCCTCCTTTATTTATACTAGCTGGCAGGCACTGGAAATGTGTCTCTTCACTGGGCAGGGCCAACTTCTCTTCTTAGTAGTTAAAACCACTTTAATTAGGCTCGGGGACCAACTTCTTAATTAGCATAATATAATTAGGGTTTAACCAATCCACAAAAGGGGATTTGGTCAAGTACAAAGCCCGACATGATCAATCCACAAAAGAGGATTGATCTCATGAATAATAACTCAATAATAAATAGAATATACTTTGCAGTTACAATATTTCAACAATTCTTACAACAAGCATTAAGTCCTAGTACTTATTCTCCCAAATGGGGATTTCATTCTACACAACCATTCATAATACAGAGTGGTTAACAACACAAGGTGCACGCATAGGAGGCACACACCAAAAGTTATATTCATAACTACATCAATAGGTAGCAACCATTTATACAATTTCTTAATTATGTAAACACTGAGATTCCCATCACACACAGTCATTCATTTTTTTACCCTAGGTTTGTACTTCGAGGCTCAAGCAGTCTCCCGTGACAATTTCCCAAGGGAACAAAGATAGTCATTGAGCAAGATGTTAGGAAAATACTTATTCACAATATCAATCTTTTGTCCTACGAAATTTCTCATCTATCATTTACCAGAAAATTAAGTTCGGAGTATTTCATTTTCATTTACGTTAGGGTATCATTAATGACCTCAAACATTCACAGAGATTAAGCACAAAACATACTTATCTAAAGCTAGGAAAATACTGGTAACTATTGAAGGGTGTGCCACTTTCCACCTAACCTTAGGAACAACTGCTCCTATGTCTTCACAGTTGCATACCCCCCAGCCAGAGTATGATGCCAAGAGAGAATTTTTCTTCTTTTGCTCAGTAAATCATATAGGATGAAGGTTACTCTCCTTCTCCTACAGGAATCTGGAAAAAACTCAGACTTCATCCACAAGCAAGAGGGTCTGCTAGGATGGGTCACTCCATGCTTCAAGTTCTCTGCAACCCCGTTTCTCATCTTGATTGAAGACGTTGCCA
>JASDQU010012211.1:136540-161145 GCA_032191745.1 Picea mariana
AGACTATGATCCATGATCAAGATCTTCCAATGCACTTATGGGTAGAAGCAACAAGGATAGTAGTGTATGTACAAAACATATTATCCCATAGTGCACTAGGGCTCAGAACCCCCAAAGAGATGTTCTCCAGAAAGAATCCAGAAGTAAGCCATCTCAAAATATTTGGTTGTACAATATTTGTACACATTTCAAAAGAGAAGAGAACCAAGCTAGACCCTTCAGGAAAGAAGGGAATATTTGTTGGATACTGTGAGGTATCCAAGGCCTTCATAATTTATATACCAGGTTACCATCACATTGAGATAAGTAAAGATGTAACCTTTGATGAAGATGAAGCACTCAAGAAATCAAGGAGATGTCAACTTGAAGAAGTATATGAAGAATAACCTGAAGCTCCCAGAGTTGCTGAACCAGTGAGGGAAGTCACAGTTTCCCCCAATGATGAGATTCATGAAGATCATGATATGATAGAATCTCAAGAACCTCCCTAGATGACAATCTCTGACAAGAGAAATCCTTCTTGGGCGAGGGAAATTATTCAATATGGAGAAAAGTATGGTTCCCCAAAATGTACCACGAGACAAGTCAAAAACCCAATCCATTCTCCATTTATATGGCTTTGATGTGTGATCTCTTAGAGATGGAGCCTACTTGCTTTGAAGAATCCATTCAGCAGAAAGAATGGGCAGATGCCATGATAAAAGAATACCAATCCATTATAAATAATGATGTATGGGAAATAGTTCCCAGACGAAAGAGCAAAGATGTGGTATCTTCCAAATGGCTCTACAAGATAAAACATGTTGTTGATGGAAGTATTAAGAAATATAAAGAAAGGTTTGTATCTCATGCCTTTTATCAAAAGGAAGACATTGAATATGAAGAGATGTTTGCTCCTATATCCAGATACACTTCTATCAGAAACATCATAGCCCTTGCAGCTAAGATGAAGTGGAAGTTACACCAGATGGATGTGAAAACAACCTTCTTGAATGGTGTTGAAGAAGAAGTGTATATAGAACAAACTCAAGGGTTTGAAGTTGAATACATGAAGACTCATGTCTGTAGGTTGAAGATGGCTCTGTGTGGATTGAAGAAAGCTCCTAGAGCTTGGTATGGAAGAATTGTCAGTTTCTTGACGAGCTTGGGATTTAGCAAGAGGAAAATTGATTCTGACCTATACTTCAAGGTTATGAATGATGAACCTGTTATATTTCTATTTTATGTGGATGACTTATTCTTAACTAGAGAATAAAATATCATCACTAATTGTAATAAGAATCTCGCTACAGAATTTGAGATGAAAGACCTAGGCCTAATGCACTATTTCTTAGGTCTTGAGGTCTGGCAGAGCCTAGAGAAGATTTTCCTTAACCAAGGGAAGTATGCAGTTGAAATACTGAAGAGGTTTGATATGTTGGAGTGTAAATCCATGAATACACCCATGGAAATAAAGTTGAATCTCCTAGTTGATACTTCGTCAGAATTGGTTGATGCTATGCTGTATAGACAGATCATTGGATCATTGATGTATCTAATGAACATGAGGCCATATATATGTTTTGTTGTGAACACCTTGTGTCAATATCTGGTAGATCCCAGATGTGTTCACCTTGTTTTTACAAAACATGTGAGGAGATACCTTAAGGATACGTTGGACTTTGGTCTCTGCTACAATGGAGATCAAGACTTCAGACCAATTGGTTATACCGATTTAGATTGGGCTGGAAGTGTTTCTGACAGAAAGAGCACTTCAAGATGTTGTTTCAATATGGGGTCAAACATGAATTCATGGAAGAGTAGTAATAAATCTAGTATTTCTCTCAACACAACAGAAGAAAAATACATTGTTGCATGTTCTGCTAGTTGTGAAGCCACATGGCTTCAAAAGTTGTTGATAGGTCTCTTTGATCTAGAGATGGAAGCAACCGTGATTCCATGTGATAACCAGAGTTGCATAAATATGACAGAGAACCCCGTGTTCCATGAAAATTTGAAGAACATAGAAATACAGTATCACTACATTCGTGATATGGTGTAGAGAGGAGCCATAAAGCTCCAATATGTTAGCACAGATGAGTAGGTTGCAGATGTCTTGTCCAAGCCTCTGTCTAGTGTAAAGTTTGAGCACTTTCGAGACAATCTTGGTATATTCTAAAAGGACCTCCCTCGAAATGGGGAGTGATGTTGATGATACTATGGTATCCTGACCAATAACTGTTAGCTTAGTTAGGATTTTATATCCTAGGGGACTAATCATCCCTGGACAAATCCTGAAGGTCCGGTAAGGATAGTCTATCATAGTACATGTGCATGTATATGCTATCTATGGTCAATAGTGGTATATCCATTAGGATTTTTATAATCCTAGGGAATCTTATGATTCCTGGGAAAATCCCGAAGGTTCGGTAAGGACGGTCTTTTAGAGTACCATGTGGTAGCTCCGTTAGGATTTTATGTCCTAGGGAATATTATGATACCTAGGCAGATCCTTAGGGATTGTGAGAGTACCACAAAATGTTGTTACACATGTCTCATTCTATTTCTCCATGATGATGATGTTGTTGTTGCTCCAACCTTCGTGGTGTGATGATGTTGTTTCTCCATCCTTTTTTCTATGATGATGATGTTGTTCTTGTTGATGTTATTGATGATGATGATTTATTAGTGTTATACTAATCCATGCTGATGCAGATGATGATGATGCCATTCTAGCTCCATGTTGTGGATGATGATAATGAGGATGAGAAAAACTTCCGATGATTTATAGATATGCCATTCAGTGTTCCATATGCTGTTGATTTTGTTACCCTCTCTCTCTCCTGATGATGTTGTAGAATACCCTTCTTGTTAAGGGGGAGTGTTGAAATATTGTAACAACAAAGTGTATTCTATTTATTATTGATTTATTATTCATCAGATCAATCCCCTTTTTTGGATTGATCATGTCAGGATTTGTACTTGACAAAATCCCCTTTTGTGGATTGGTCAAACCCTAATTATATTATGCTAATTAAGAAGTCGGCCCTAGGCCTAATTAAAATGGTTTTAACCACTAAGAAGAGAAGTCGGCCCTGCCCAGTGAAGAGATACCTTTCCAGCACCTGCCAACTAATAAAGGAGTCTAGCGCCTCATTATCTAACTCACTCATTCACTTATAAAGTGAGCAAGTTTGGTAGATGTAGTTGGGAGAAGAAAGAGGAGAGAGGCACATTTCTCAGTGTTGGATATTCTCTAGTGTTTTGGTTTATTGTCTTGGCATTGTATTGGCTATCTATATAAAGGAATTTTTTGTTGGGTTTTCTCCCCCATGAGGGTTTCTCGAGATAAATGTTGTGTATATTGTGATTTTGTTTCTCTCAGTGATCCTACCTATTCTATTTTTATCTAGTAAATTGAAAATAAACCTAATAATAGCTCAAAACTTAGCAAGAATGGAGGTCAAAAGGTCCTGGAACCTAGGAAGGTTTCTGTGTAGTTTGGAGAGCTTTAAGCTCTGGGGAATGCTGATGTTTTACTTATACAACTAGAAATTATGGTTCTTCTTTATTATTACAATCATTTAGCACATTAGATTCATAAATAAAATCACTGAAAGAGAGACAATAAAAAAAACAATAGAGACACACAGATTATCCTGGGAAACCCTCATGGGGGAGAAAACCCAGCAAAAACTTCCTCAATATAGATAGACCAAAGAATGAACATAAGATCCTCCTCTACTCGTCACTAGGAAGAGTAGCGCACCACTTAACCAAGGAATACCAATATATAGACCAAAACCCTCCTTGACGTCACCCCGAGTTGCAACAGTTTCTCCTCCAAGACTTGTGCACTACAAAGCCAGTTGGTGAGTGTGTGTCCAAATGAGGCACTGGCCTCTAATATAAATAGTGGTTTGGCCAGCCTATAATTATGTCTGGGCCAACCTGTCACTTTAACCTCTTAATTTACAATTAAATCTCAAGGCACAATAGGGACAACTTTTACTAAGGCACAATAGGGCCTAATTAAATATAATATAATAATATTATTAAAATCTCTCTCGGGCAGAATATTCTTCGAAGTTACAATATTTCAACACTCCCTCTTAACAATAAGGTTATTATACTAACGACATCAATAACAACTGGACTCAATACATCATCAAGAGGAGGGGACATTGTCATCAACATCACAAACACTATTGATCATATCTATATGTCATCAAAAGTTTTTCTCATCATCAACATTAGTAGAAACTGAACATCATCACCATCTGTAGCGCAAAGCTATAGTAACATCATCATCATCAACAACATGAAGCTGGAACATCAACATCGTAATGTGAATATGGAATAACACCATCATCATAAACATCATGAAGCTAGAACACCAACATCATCTACAACATGAAGCTGGAACATCAACAACACAAAGTTGGAAAATCAACATCTATATGTGGCAACAGAATGAGGTAGGTGCATCAACAACATCTGTGTTACTCTGACAGACCGTCCTTACCGAACCTTCATGATCTACCGAGGAATCATAAGATTCCATAGGATATAGAATCCTAACTGAGCTACCACGTGGTACTCTGACAGACCATCGTTACCGGATCTTCGAGATCTGCCCAAGAATCATAAAATTCGCTAGGATATAAAATTCTAACTAAGCTACCACTATTGACCACAATTGGCATATACATGCACATGTACTCTGAAAGATTGTCCTTACCGGACCTTGGGGATCTACCTAGGGATGATCAGTCCCCTAGGATATAAAATCCTAACTGAGCTACCCATTGTTGGTAAGGATACCATAGTATCATCAACATTACTCCCCCTTTCGAGGGAGGTCTTTTCAGACTACACCAAGCTTGTCTCGGAAGTACTCAAACTTCTCATGAGATAAAGGCTTAGTCAACACATATGCAACCTGCTCATTTGTGCCAACATATTGGAGATTTACAACTCCCTTCTCTACCATGTCACAAATGTAGTGATACAAGATCTCTATGTGATTCATCTTATCATGGAACACTGGGTTCTCTATCATATTTATGCAAATCTGGTTATCACATAGAATAATGGTAGCTTCCATCTTCAGATTGAACAGACCTATCAATAACTTCTGAATCCATATGGCTTCACAACTGGTGGAGCATGATGAAATGTAATCTGCTTCTTCCATACTGAGAGCAATACTGGATAGCTTCCTGATTTTCCATGAAGTCATGGCTGACCCTAAACTAAAACAACATCCTGGAGTGTTTTTTTTTTTTGTCTGAAGCCCTTCCAGCCCAATCTGAATCAGTATAGCCATACATTCTAAAGTCATAATCTCCATTATAAAAGGGACCATAATCCAACGTACCCTTAAGATATCTCATAACATGATTTGCATCTACAAGGTGAAAATGTATGGGCTCCACCAGATACTGACTCAAGGTGTTCACATCAAAGCATATATCTGGTCTGGTATTCGTCAAATACATCAATGAACCAATCATATGTTTGTATAGAGTATGAACCAATAAATTCATATTCATCTCCATATGAGTGGACATGGTTATGTATCCCATCATGTCGAATCTCTTCATAATTTTCACAACATACTTTCCTTGAATAAGGAAAATCTCTTCTGGGATCTGCCATACTTCAAGACCTAAGAAATAGTGCATTAGGCCTAGGTCCTCATTTCAAATTCAGCGGCAATCTTCTTCTTACAATATGTGATGAGATTTTCTTCATATTTCAAGAATAAGTCATCCACATATAGAAGCAATATAATTGGTCCATTATTCTCAATCTTGAAGTAAAGGGTTGGATCAACTTTACTCTTGGTAAAGCCCAAGCTCATCAGAAAAACTATCAATCTTGCCATACCAAGCTCTTGGAGCTTTCTTCAACTTGTAGACATGATTCTTCATGTCCCGTACTTCGAAACCAAATCTTCACATCACATTGTACCAACTTGGTACACTTATTCAGTTGCAACTCAATCTGCATAATCATGTGTTTGTTTTATGTGCTTTCTGCAAAGCACTATTTGTCTCACTGCCTGAGAGTAGTTCCTCTACTTTTTCTGCAATTGTTCCTTCTGGAACTAGGACTCTGCACCTGCAACTTCTATTTATGAAACTGAGAATGACTGCTCCATTCTCACTGTAGTTGATGAACTATGAGAGTATCTCCTCTGCTCCATCACGACAACAACTTTATCTGAAACTGAGAGAGGCTCAATGACTAACATTGATGGTGACTTATCCTCTTTCTTTGGAGGTAACTCATTCTTCTATTTTAGTCATGTCTTCATGGACCAACTAATTTACTGCACTAATTGGCACTATAGATAACTCAATATCAAATACAGGGGTTTTCATACCTACTCCCTCTGAATCTCATATTGTGTCGGCTTCTTTTAAGGAATCATGTTTGTTCTATATATACTTCTTATGATTACTGGAGAAACTATCTCTTCATAGTGTTCTCCCTCTTGCTAGGAGAATCCTCTGGAAAAAAATAAGGATTTGCACATCTCTATACTGTTATCTGCAACATGTTTGTTTTGTTAGATCAATCTTGGAAGTCACCACTGACTTCCCTTTTGGTCTCAAGGAAAAAACCGTATCCCATTCCTTCTAACTACCTTCCTCCTCTATCATTGAAACAAGGGATTCTTCTCAAGATATTTCATGTCTCCTAGAGGTATTTGAAGCTATGATATAGACTTCTCAACTCATGGCATATGTCTGCCAGTCCTGGAAGATGTCTCTATTTCCCATCTGATCCTTTCTGAGATCAAGGTTACTTTGAGTCTTGATTTCTTCTGAGTCAACAAAAACTTCATAGTCTCTACAAGATATACTTGGTGTTTGAATACCAAGTCTTAATATGAAAAGTTGAGTCAGATTTCAAACAAATTATGCTTCCTATCAAGGTGGCTTCATTATTCATTGACCAAGTCTACTGTGGGTTCTATTCTAATGCTCGGTCACCTTTGGAGCCTTATGCTCCTTACAGTCAATCTCCATATGAGATACTATGTATCTAAAAAGTAGCTTCTTATTATTCTTCTTATTATTCAGTACATGGATGTATACGATCATGTATACAACTTAGATAGTCTACTCTAGGTATCATATAATGTGTTTCCTCTTGCAACCGTCACGATATCTCCCTCAGGGTTATCACCTGTGACCTGCCCAAAACAAGAACAACAAGGGAGAAAAAACAGACAAGAATAATACTCTTTATAATAATAATAAAATAGCGAGAACAATCGTCACAATAGCTCCTTTAAAGCTATAACTTGTGACCTACCTGAAAAAAGGGTAAAAAGTAAGAAATACAATAGTAAGGAATGAGAGAAACACTCTTCAAGTGTTGTGATCAATCATTCCTCCATGGTAACCTGGAAACAAAACAAGAAGTTTCTCCTAAAGGATATGTTAGTTATATCTAGTAAATTATTATAGTAAGCATTTATCTCAATAGTGCTCACATGCTACCAAGTATTCAATAATAAAACTTTTCAAATATTGCTATCACAACTATAGTGTTTAGAAGTTATCAAACTTGATATGTGTAAATTTGAATCTTATCAATTTAATCAATCAAACCTGGAACCTAGAGTCTTGTCCTCAAGAATGAATGTGTTGTTTTTCTTCTGAGTCTCCTTCACTCAAGATGATAAGTATTTTCTTCAAACTGCCCTATGTACTAAGACAATATGCTATCTTGACATAAATCTGAGTTAGGGAATAAACTCTATAATCTTAACTTTAATCAATCTAATACTTTGAGTTTAATTTTGACCAATGGTTAGTATGATAACTTCAATGGATAAAAAATGCAACCTGGATATTCATAATATTACAATAATTCCTTAACAAGTAGAGGCATATCAAAGTAATAAAAAATGGGGTGCATATTTCCTCTGAATGTGTTGGATCTGAGAGCCTTCTGGATCTATAATTATTGTTTAGACAAAAGATCCTTTCTCCTACAAATACCCTTTAAAATAATGATATAGTTTGAAAATATGTAAGTACATACCTTTGAAAGTATTGGCAGGTAGTGGCACCATCCGACAACAATGACAAGAAATAATGAACCTTTAAAACTTCAAAGGTGATTCAACTTGTAACTTAAAGTTAGTTGGAGATTTTCTAGGGTAAGGAACACTAGGACAATAAAAATCAGTCCCAACACTTCACAAAAACTTTCACTACAACTGGTACTGCAACTGGTGTTGGAATTGCAAATGGTGTTGCAACTGGCATGAAGGAACTGGCACTGCAGCTGCAACTGATATGCAACTACAACTGCAACTGGTACTACAACTGCAAATACAATTGCAACTGGTACTACAATTGCAACTACAACTGCAACTTAGGGTTTTATGAGGAAACCCTATTTTCTCAAACTTCAATTTTTGAAATTTTGATCCAAGGAATAGATGCGCCCTCACAGGATGAGTTCCTAGACATGGTTACCTCCCCTAACATCCTCCTTAAATAGGGAAAATGTCACACTTAGGGTTTTTTAGTGTCCTATAATTTTCTCAAGGGTCAAAATCGAGTATTTGACATATATTAGGATGTTGAAGAAAATGGTGTTTGAAAGGGTAATGAAGTGGTCCTAGGGATGCTTATCATCATCTCAAGTGTCAAAATATCAATCAGTGACCTTCAACCATCAATAAAATCCAAACAATGGAATAAAATGTCAAAAGGAAACTCACTTCACAAGTTCACTACGCAAGTTCGATGTGCAAGTTCTGGTAATGACTGTTTTTGCAGTCAAATTTAAACTCATTTTTTGACCACATGGAAAGGATTATTTGAAAACTAAAAGAGTCTTTTGTCAAGAACGAGCCCATTCACACAGACCTCTCTCAATTTGTTCAAATGTATCATGGTTTGGAATATTCAAATGGATCTTTATAGCCTACTTTTCGGATTTAAACATTTAATGATTTCTTGTTTTAGTCATTATCTTTGGGCACGTATCCCGAGACTCTAGAGAGGAATTTTAAAAAATTGAAATATGCTTTTGTCACAAAAAAATCCATTCACAAAAACCTCTCTCATTTTCTTCACAAGTGTCATGTTTTGGAATATTCGAATGGATCTTTACATTCTATTTTCTAGAAAATTGATTCCTATTTCAAAGCAAGCAGTTCTAAAGGTGTTGCTATAATTTTGTAACGAGATCCAAATTTGGGAAGGAGTTGATCTCGACCTCCTCATCTTGAGGAAGATTCATTTCTATATATATTTTTAATTTTGATTGACTAAAGGGGTTTGCAGAAGTGTAGAGGACATTTGTCTTGAACATTTTGTAATTTTTCTAAAGTTTAATGAAATATTAGTGTAGAAGTACAATGCTATTCATACCAGAGATTCTTGTGGTGGTGATATGAAGTGTGTGTTTCCCTCTCATGTATGTATTTCCTGTGTTCTTTTCTCATTTCATCTGCAACCTTTATATGCTTAAATCAGAAATCTAATGGTCTGGAATTCATCTGATATTGATGCTTTAGATTCAAGAAATTTAAGTACTATTATCTCTTCTTAACCCAATCCTAATTCATCTCAGTTGGTGCTCTGAATGTAGTTAATTGTTTTATTTTTCTTCCATCATACAATAGCAATATTTAAACTGAAATATTATCACCTATATAGCCTCTGCTTCCTTGATAGTTCTACCACCAGTCACTGATAGTTCCATTTGCTTCAAAGTTGACTCCATGCCCAATGGATTTCTCTCTCTTCTCTGCCACCACATATTAAAACCTTATTTCTATTTTAGATCTCGCCACTGAGCCTAATTTACATTGAGATATCCCTCTCTGGTTTGGAAAGGACAGATTCCAATCCCAAAGTGGTCTGTGGTTACCTTTGTGGTTTCCCTCCCATAACTAAGGAAATTACAGAGTGATAAAATTTTGGTGTCGTTGTCAGGGAACACAAGTGAAATTTTCCCTGGGATAAACGACAAAGTTCAGATTTGAGTATTGATGGTGAACAATAGTCAAACACAGAAAGGTTTACATCATTCACCTAGCGACTCCATTTTCAAGAATCTAGAGTTCATAATTTTCATGGCGACTCCACTGTCCAAAGACTCAGTATCCTAAATACTTTCTTGGTGACTCCAATGCTTCAATATGGATCAAATATTTGCAAGGTATGCTCCAATGAATCACTCTCACATTCCTGGTTTTCCAAACGGAATTCCTTGCATAGATTGGCAGACATATCTGCCTAGATTCATAGATTGAAAAGGAGACGATGATGCTCTTCACTTGGTTAAATTTCATATGCATGTGCATAAGCTAAAGGTTCAATTTCATGAAGACTTCTTGATGAATATGTGCATGGTCACCTTGGAGGGAAAGGAAAAAAAATGGTATGAAAATTTACCATCTGCAAGTCTTTATTCATTACAAGATTTTCATACAATATTTTTTGAAAATTATAAAAGATCATATCCATCATTGTTATTGGTTCAATATTGTTGTCATAATTTTGAAATTTTTATTCAAAAATTGGAGAATGATTATGAAGGTGATGAGTTCATGGATGAGGAAATTTTAGAGGCCATTTTTGAAAATCGTTTTCAACATCAGGGACAAATATTAGAGCATAATCGTTACGGAGATAAAGTTGATTTTCAGAAAACATTATCTTCCCCTTTGACTGAAGGTGAAACTGATCAAAATTTTAATGATGAAAGCCATGTTCTATCTCTTGAATTTAATGAAACTTTGCAGTAGCCTTTCCAGTATTCATGTGATCGAGAGTATGAGGATAACCATTAATATGTTTCTTGAGATTATGCATTTTCTGAATCTTTGTTTCAAGAAAAGGATAGTCAAAATCATATTTATAAATTTGCATCTATAGAAACTTTAGACAACAAGCCATCATATGACATAGAATTTCAGGAAATGAATGCATCAACCTATCACATTTGTATCACTGATTCACAATGGTAAGAGAATAATGTGCATGAATTTGTTTGTCTCAGTTTTCCTGAATATCAATATGACAGTCCTATTGATATCCATGAAGGGTCATTCATGGACATTTTTGCAATTGATGATGTGGCTGTCTCAATTAAATATTTTCAAGAACACACTATTCTTTTCCCTGATGCGAATGATAAGACTGATGAAGAGATTGTTTTCTTTCATTATGAAAAGGATCTTGCGTTGGATGGCATAGAACAATTAGCAACTATAAACAAAGGGAATGCTTGTCTTTTTGCTGACCTTCAAGACAGGGTAATGTATCATGATTTTGAAGATTCTTTTGTAGTTTTGTTGGAATCATTAAGGAAAGTGAATTTTGCATATTTCATAAAATTTGAAGTTGGATTTAGATTTCATATTCAGTTTCCATATTTTAATCTTTTCTTTCGTTTTGGAGAGAATCAAAGCAAAGGCCAGTCAAGTAGCCATTTGTTTGATTGGTTACATTGGAAATATGAGATCACTTGAATTCAACAGTTGCCTCAACTGATTAGAGTAGGATTTTTTTGCTAATAATCTTGTTGGGAAAACATTTGTTTCAATTTGGATTCTAGCAGTATGGTTTTAAATGTGTGCATAGTTTCAATGTACAGTTTTGGTTTTCAAAGTGGGTTTGATTTCAGTTGGAGAAGGACACATGACAATTTCTAGGTTGGGAACAACCCAATGGATGAAGGAAACTAGTCGATGATTTCTTTGCTATCTAACAGGTAGGAAAACATCCCCGTTGGAGCCAATGTTAGTGTCCTATAATTTGCTCAAGGGTCAAAATCGAGTATTTGACATATATTAGGATGTTGAAGAAAATGGTGTTTGAAAGGGAAATGAAGTGGTCCTAGGGATGCTTATCATCATATCAAGTGTCAAAATATCAATTAGTGACCTTCAATCATCAATCAAATCCAAACAATACAAGAAAATGTCAAAAGGAAACTCACTCCGCAAGTTCGCTACGCACGTTCGTTGTGCAAGTTTTGGAAATGACTATTTTTGCAATCAACTTCAAACTCATTTTCTGACCAAATGGAAATGAATATTTTAAAACTGAAATAGGATTTTGTCAAGAACGCAACCATTCACAAAAATCTCTCTCTATTTCTTCACAGGTGTCATGGTTTGGAATATTCGAATGGATCTTTACAACCTATTTTTCAGATTTAAACATTTAATGATTTCCTGTTTTAGTCATTATCTTTGGGCACGTATCTCGAGACTCCGAAGAGGATTTTTCGAAAACTAAAAGAGTGTTTTTTCAAGAATAAGACCATTCAAAAAAACCTCTCTCATTTTCTTCATAAATGTCATGATTTGGAATATTCAAATGGATCTTTACAGTGTATTTTCCATAAAATTGATTTCTATTTCCTAGCAAGCAGTTTTAAACACGTTGCTATAATTTTGTAACCAAATCCAATTTTGGGAAGGAATTGAGATCGAACTCCTCATCTTGGGGAAGAGTATTTTCTATATACATTTGTAATCTTTATTGACTAAAGGGGTTGGCAGAAGTGTAGAGGACATTTGTCTTGAACATTTTGTAATTTTTTTGAAGTTTAATGAAATATTAGTGCAGAAGTAGAATGATATTCATACCATTTTGTCTGCAAACTTTATATGCTTAAATCAGAAAGCTAATGGTCTAGAATTCATATGATATTCATTCTTTATATTCAATAAATTTAATTATTGTTATCTCTTCTTAACCCAATCAGAAGTCATCTTAGCTAGTGCTCTGAATGTGGTTAATTTTTTTCTCTTTCTTCCATCATACAATAGCAATATTTAAATTGAAAGATTATCACCTATATAGCCTTTAATTCCTTGATAGTTCTACCACCAATTACTAATAGTTCCATTTTATTCAAATTTGACTCAATTCCCAATGGATTTCTCTCTCTTCTCTTCCACCACATCTTAAAACCTTATTTCTATTTTAGATCCAGCCACTAAGATTAATTTACATTGAGAGAGCCCTATCTGGTTTGGAAAGGATAGATTCCAAGCCCAAAGTGGTATGTGGTTACCTCCATGGTTTCCCTCCTGCATCCAAGGGAAATTACAGATTGATTTTATGGTTTATGTAGAAACCCTAATTATGCAACAACTGCAATACTGAAAATTGGATTGTGAGTTGGTCTCTTTTAGGCCCGCTCTGATACCATGTTGATTTTTTACTTATACAACTAGCAATTACAATTATTCTTTATTATTACAATCATTTAGCACATTATCTGCATAAATATGATCATTGAAAGAGATACAATCACAAAAACAATAGAGACACACAAATTATCATGGGAAACCCTCACGGGGGAGAAAACCCAACAAAAAATTCCTCAATATAGATAGACCAAAGATCAAACAAAATATCCTCCTCTACTTCTTCACTAGGAAGAGTAGCTGACCACTTAACCAAGGAATAACAAGAAATAGACCAAAACCCTCCTTGACGTCACCCCCAGTTGCAACAATTTCTCCTCCAAGACTTGCACACTACAGAGTTGGTTGGTGAGTGTGTGTCCAAATGAGGCACTGGCCTCTCTTATAAATAGTGGTCTGGCTAGCCTATAATTAGGTCTGGGCCAACCTGTCACTTTAACCTCTTAATTTACAATTAAATGTCAAGGCACAATAGGGCCTAATTAAATATAATATAATAATATTATTCAACTCTCTCTCAGGTAGAATATTCTTCGAAGTTACAATATTTCAACAGGGAAACCATTTGAAAGGAAATCCTAGAGACCCTACAGAATCTCCACCAGGATAGGAAAAGAGTACTTACTCAGTTTTTCTGAGTAAGGTTCTGAGTCCTTGAAGGTTGGTAACATTTAGAGAGAACTAGGAGAAAATGCCTAATTGGATAAGTCATGACTTAGAATTATATCCTGGAGAAAACCATGTTTTAAGCATGAAGTAATCGCAACCATAAAAATGATATATTGATGAGATCCTGACCCTTCATCAGAGGGAATAGCTAATGGATTTCCTGGGAACAGGGATGTAAAGGACTCTCATGGAATATCCTTCGAGTTAAATGGATCCGTTGGATCCATCAGAGAAAGACCTTGATGAATCCTGGACCGTATATATCAGTCTCAAGATGGTCGAAGTGTGTGGTCGTCGGAGTATCAATGTGAAATATTAACGAGAGACTCCGATGAGGAGTACTTCAAATTATTAAACATCCTAGATCAATCAAAGGATTTACCCTAGTCATTGTATTAGGAAGACCTGCCTCGATCCAAAGGAGAAGAGGAGGATGAAATCACCCAACCAATGCATAGTGGACAAGCGTCAGTACCTTCTTGGATGTTCCAAGTGCTCAACAATGATGTGTATTCCATGTCGGTCCACATGGGTGGTCCATGTGTCAAGTGATGATTGATCCACTTGTCAAGGTAAATTGACATTTTGAGGAAGCGAAATGTGAAGTGGTTTAAGTGCCATGTTTCAAGCCAACTAGAAGAGTTGGGTAGGGCTAGAGTCTTGGGTGCCAACTTAGACATCATGTGGGGTCGCTCTTAAGCAAAGCTAAGGGGGAGAGTAACATCATGCTGATGATGAACTCCAACGAGTATAGATGTTGACATGTGTCAACCTTTGATTTGAAGGAAGGATCGAGAGTGAGTCTCTATCGGTTTGTACCTTGGGACAAGTGTCTTAAATCTAAACCATCAGATCCACTGTATTGAGAGATCTCAATTGTCCATCAGAGGGGTGTTGGTTAGAGTAAGTTGTGGTCCCATAGGAGATACACTCCGAAGGAGAGAATCTGATAGGCGATTTGGGTCATTGATCGGTGAAGAGGCAAGATTCAATATCAAGTGTCGATTCATTGTGGGCCATACCATTTCCTTTGGTGAGTATTGACAAAGGGGAGTGACATCAGGGTGACAAAGGTGCTAGCCTAGTGGTTAGTATTTCATGGGGAGGAAAAGTGGAAACACTTGAATGGACGAGTCGAGTGTTGTATGATGATGTGTATGCCATGCCAAGCCTGCGTGGAGGTCCATGCATCAAGCAATAGTTATGCCACTTGTCATGGTCCTTTGACATATTGAAGGGGTGGTCGTGACATGATATGAGTGTCACGTGTCTCACTAGTGTGGAAGCCAACATGTCCCAGAGGAAAATAGGTGTTGGCACCTAGTTTTTCAAGAGGATGAGATTGGCCCTATTGGGATCAGAACCTTAGTTGGTCGCCATTGATTATCGAATGTTGGATTTGAGGGTGGACATATCTCCATCATTGATCGTAGGGTACTTTCGTCGGGGTGTCGAAGTGTAGGGTTACTATAGGACTTCGATGGAGGGACCCTGATAGGTGATTTAGGTCATAGATCGATGAATATGTGATATTCAATCTCAGTCATTGATTCGTCATAGGTCCCGCCTAATTTCTTAACATGTGAACGAGGAGGATGGACTTAAATGCCGTGCTAGTAGAGACTCCAAAGTAATTGGATTCATTGATATTCTACTGTGAGAACCATCTGATCTGGTGGAGTATGCATGGTCAAAGTATGTCATCGAAGTGGTTTCTAAAGAGGAGTAACCAGACACTTCGATAATTACTAGTATGAAGCGCTACAAATTGTTGATATAATAGTGGGAGCTAGTGTAGGTTGTTGATTTGGTGAGCTAGGACTGATGGGACAAGTGTTAGGTGCCACTTCAAAGCCACATCAAATTGTGTAAGTGATAGGGTACCACGTGGATATGAGGTGGGACTGATGTAAGAAATTCCATGAACTTTAAGGGGTTGTAAATTTTGATCCAAATCGTGGTTTTGAGCATGACGAAAGTCGTTGGAAAGATATTAATGAGAAGAAGACAATGGTGGCCTCACATTGAGGCTTTGAGATGATTGAGGGAAAGAGAAATTTTAATACCCCACCTCTTAAAAAGGTACTTAGGGGGTTGAGTGTTTTACAATTTGTATGTTTTGATACTTGTATTCTTTCCAACTGATGAGCGGGACAACCAAGAGAAGTATCCCAAAATTTCGATAGAGTTAGATCATCCATCTCATGGAAGTTATATGGAAATAATTTTAACAATTCCTATGGCAAAGAGGGAGAAGCATGCGAAGAATATATTAAATATAAATCCAAGAAGCATGTGAAAAATATATTGAACGTGGAGTCGGCCAGTGGATAAAATGATCAAAAGTCAAAACCATTCGATTTTTAAAAAACTGACTACCCAATTGACTTCGACTTGTTAGAGTATTCAACATCGATGAAAAAAAAATCAACATATGTGGGGAATGTTATTCTATATGACTATATATGCACAATGATATCTAATTATCCCAGTCCCAAGATACTGAAAGAGGTTGTTGAAATAACATCCATATTTAAAGAGTGGCGAAAACAATTTGAAATATATGGGTTATGTACATCACTGAAGCATGCATATGAATTTGATCTACAATTTTAAAAGGTATGGAGTATGACTATTATATGCCATGAAGTCAATGTAATATACCAGGCTAGTTGAGTCTTGAACCATAATAGAGTTACATGAAGGTGAATTTTAAGTTGAGTTGATAGGTTGAGTCGATTCTATAGTCTATCCATTTGAGTCCGAATCAAATATGAATCTGTTTGAGTTTTAATCCATTTTGATCGAAAATAAATATGTATGCATCGATTGGGTCATATTTGTTGAAAAATCTGAGGCAAAGAAGAAATGAGGGGGTTAAACGTGCATATTCTTCAAAGGAAGGCAACACTAAACACTTGAATGAAAGATTGAGCATTAATCGCAGCAACGAATTGACTAGAACACTTGTAAAGAGAATTCATAATGAGCATTGAACATGAAAATTCTGCAACAATTCAAGGCATTCAAACAAGTGACATTAGACGACATGGGAAGAGTTTAATGAAAATATGATGATACAAGAATATTCTAAGTGATTAAGCCCTTTGGTAGAAGAGCTACATAACAGTTCCTTGGGTCGTGAAAAATAAAGAAGAGGAATGGTAGGATTGGAAGATGTCGCAAACCCTTGTTGATCCCATAAAAAGAGCCCCTAGGAGTGGTAGTTTGTTGGAGAATACCTAGAGAGCACCCAGACGGCTCCTGGGAGGAATCCAAGCTTGCAAGTGAGTATGGAAGTCGGTGGCGCCCAATAAGTATAAAAAAAGTTGATTATATGGAGATCAAGGAGTCAGGATATGTGATATGAAGTCATTTATATCCATTGGAAACTAGTCACAAAAAACCTTGTATACATGTATCTTCCTATACAACTGGTAGTTGTTGTGGCTGATTTACCTATGCAAACTGGTATGCATGGTTAATGCACAATAAGGGTACCTCTGCAAGAGTATATACCTAGGATGTTTTTGCACACTTTCTCGGGATGAGCAAGGATTTGAGTGTGGGGGAGATGTTAAGGGGGCCTCTCAAGCCTCATAAATGTAATCATACCTATGAATGTAATACAAGATAAAGTAGATAAATATATGTGTATAATGGATAAATGGGATTAAATGGGTGATTAATTAGAGCAGATGCAACCACTCCAACCATCAATATCGTTGTATAAATACCTATCAAAGCATGAATAAATATGGTAGAACGTTCTCCCCAATATATTTGTATGGTCTCATGAGTTCATGTCACAATGTAGTCTCTCGCACGAATGTTGTTTGGAAGCACAACCTTCCAATAACCCCCAATCAACAAGATTCAACCTCTCAGAGGATGATTTGACCCCCAAATATATAAGGCACCTCCATCCAACAAATAACTCGACCATTGACAAGACAGTTGGACCAACAACAAGGAAACTTGGACCCTATAACAAGATTTCAATTCCCATGCTAAGATAACTCGATCTCCATCCAAACAACTTGACCTCTACTCCACAAATAAACCTCTAGAAGTGTAACTCAACCTACACAAGAAGAAATATGTTTTCTCTAAACCCCGGACTGTTGCAAAGGATGAATCAACCTCCTCAAAGATGAATGCAAATGGAAGATATGAATGATCTCCCCTCCTGATGGCTAGGGTTAAATCTTTCACCACTGAATCCTGATCAACTAGGGTGGAATTTTTCACCACCGAAACCAATCGAAACAAGGGTTTCACTCCAAAACCCAAAGGCTCCAAGATCTCTCCAAATATTAGTAATAATCATCAACATAATGAGAGAATGATCTCTCATATTTCTTTTATCCCTCTCACCTTTTTGCTGACCCTTTTACCTTTTTGGTTGACCCTTTTACCTTTTTATCTTCACTTAAGTGATTAAAGTGTCTTTATAAGGTTTTATTCACTTTATTATTCAAGTCACCTTTTAATTACTCAATGTCACTTTATAATGTATCTTTTTTCTCCAAATGACATCCAATAATTAATCTATTAATCCCATTTTTAATTGACTATGGCTTACGAGAATCAGATAGACCACTAATTCAACCTCCTAGAGTGATCATTTGGAAAGGGACATTACAGTCCTCCCCTCCCAATATTTATTGTCCTCAAGCAATACCAACATAACCATACAAACAATAGAAAGAGCCCAATTGAAACTAAGAATGACCCTAGGGTCCTAAACCAATTTGAAATATGTGGATCTCCCACTTCTCACAATATTTTCCTGCAAGGTACTAACAAGAGAGGCATTTTGAAGGCCACCACTCAAAAGAGAAATAAGATATTGTAAACACTCAACCCACCCCTCATAGAATCACCCTCCTAAGAAGCCAAGCTAATGCACTATAGAAATTAACTTCTGATAATAAAAATTGGCTCTCCCATATATACCAGTTGCCAAATTGTCAAACCATGAAGTCTCAAGGTCCCATGTTATCCCTAGAAATGACCCACCATTTTGACATTGTGCAACTCTGATAATACATATCTATCCCTCATGCCTAGACTACATTTGCCACTCCTGGAACCCCAAGTTGTAATTCTTAGAAGAATTATCCCCACTATCAAGGATCACATCTTGCAAATGTATCTCAGTGAAGTCAAAGTTTGCAAGTCCACTATCATACCCAATCCTGGGTGTCGACAAAGAAAATATGTTTTTCCATATAGAATGCACCGTAGCATATCCTGTCAAGGCATACCAAAAATGAACCATACCAATCAAATGAGTTCCTGAAACCCACAACCAAACTAGAATTCCACCATCCCTCAAACTAATCGACTGCCGCTGTGCTATGTTGATAACCATTGGAATCCAAATATGCCAAGTCTTGAATTCCTAGGTTTGTATGAACCCAATTGATGGAAAAAAATTACTAGGATTCAACTCTATGCTTTATAATCTGCAGAACTCTTTCCCAAATGTACTGAAAAATTTGTTGTCTCAATCATTGCTAATGTACCTAGGAAACCCATGGAGTCTAAAAAAATACTTGAAAAACAAATTTGTTTCCTTCGGTGCCTCAGAATATGATGGAATCAAAAATAAATGTGCCAACTTGTCCCACCAATGATCAATTATATAAATACAATCCCTTCCATACACCTATGGTAGACCTATCATGAAATATGTCAACACAATCTCCCACTTCTATTATGAAATGAGTATAGGTTGTGGTAATATTGTTGGATGGGTATGTTCTGACTTGTTCCGTTGGAAATTCATGCACTCACTCGCATGTCTCGATACATCATCCTCAAATCCCTCCCATGAGAACCTCTCTTTGATCTACTGGTAAGTCTTGAAGTACCGAGGATTCCCTACCAAGGATGTATCATGTATATCCCTCATGATATCCTTCCTAAGTGTGGACTCAGGGACTAAGTATATGCTATATTTGTAGTATATAATTTCATCCACCACTATGTACCTGTCATCCTGAATGTGTCCATCCATCAACTCGCAAGCAAACTGATCCTTGGAATATTCCACCAGAAGGTGGGACTTCTAATCAGTTGAAATCCCTGTGAGCCAATCCAACATGACATGGATCTCCTCCTGATGTAGCTATACATCCTGCACACTAATCACATGGCCCAAATATAAACCCGTTGTCATGCCAAGCTCCTTATTCCTGACAATTTGATAGCCTGATCGAAGATCAATCTTTGGAAAGTACTTTGTCTTGTGCCTAAATATTCTCTCGATCCGTTGGGCCGAAACAATCCTAAGAGAACCTCTAGTCATGCCCCTCAAAACCACCTTCTTACCATGTGTTTCCCTGAACTCTAGATTCATGGATTGGTAGTAAAAAAAATGCTTTCCCAAGGAAATGAGCCATTGAACACCCAATATGATATTAGTATCTGGCAGCGCAACTACATAAAAACCATTGGTCACCATGTAGTTTCCCAATGCTACATCCAACTACAAATTCTTTTGTGTGCATGGCATACTACACCCATCAAATGCCACTACATAAAACCTCTCAAGGTCTACTATAGGAATGCCTCTCCTATTCACCAAGGACGAGTCAATGAAGTTGTGGGTTTCCCCACCATTAATCAGTACCGTGACACGCTATCCCCGTAATATTCCACAGACCATGAAGGTGTGAAATCTAGGGACATTTGACATAACTACAATAGTCACACCCTTAGTCTCATCATGTTGTTTCTCAACACCCTTAGCATCCGCTTGTGGCTAATCATCATCTGAATTTTTATGTTTGTTTCCCTACTCATGTCTTGCCTCCTCTTCCTCATCACTATTAGGAAGTACCTAAATGTAATGTACCTAACCCTTCCCCATGCACTTGTGACCCGAATCCCAAGGTTCCTTATAGTTGTAGAAAATATTCTTCCTCCTCAATTCTCTCCAAGTCTCCTCATCCAATCTATCCTTACTTGACCATTCCTTATGAAAGGGATTCTTCTCTTTGTTCTTTTAAGGTATGAAAGGTTTAGAAGGAGTTTTTTCTTGGGCACTGGATCCTCCATGTCACTCATCTTGATGATAGCATCATTTAGTGAAGTTGGCTTGAAGGCATTAACCCAACTTCGTAGGGGTTCAAAAAGTCCCTCAATAAACAACATAATCAACCTATGCTTGGAACATAATCACCATGAGTTCAATCCTATGGAACTCTAAAATGTATGAGTTTGGGGTACCTGTCTATCTGATTTGTGCCAACTCCCTGAAATTTATATATGGATCCTTCCTATCAAATCTATCCATCAACCTCTGAGTGAAATCCAAGTATGAAGTGATGCTACTATGTCCCAATGCAGCTAACCCATGGTACCACCACTTGTGGGTCTCTCCATCCAAATGCAAGGTAGCATACTTGAAGGCTTCTAAATCCATCATGGAATTGATTCGGAAGTATGTGTCCAACTTTTGAACCCACACCCTAGAAATGGATTTACTAGAGCCATCAAAGTAAGGAATGGACAACTTCCTAACTTTTCTCTGAAGCTCCCAACTCTGTGGGCCCCTGTTGAAATATCTAGGCCTATTCTTGTACTTGATAGTAAATAAATCATGTAAGGACATGGCTTCCTAAAACTCATCACCAAGATCTTGATACTCCCTCAAAAAATATGTGAAATCCTCCCCTTTTCCTTGTTGCCCCTGACTTCCAGCTGGTTTTTCTTCCAAAAATTGAGGCATATTAGGTCTCAGATACACTCTACTAGTGGACTGAATGTGATACCGTGTAGGGACATGTGTATTTCTCCCTTCCACATGGTTTCCATTATTTCCATGGTTGCCATTAGTCCTTCCTGGACCATTATTACCTACATTGTTTAGGTTCCCCTACGTATTGTTCACAATTTGGTTGAGAATTTCAACCATTTGTTGTTTCCCCCTTTCTAGGTTACCTTGTACCGTTACTATGTCATTATGTGCCCTTTCCAAGCGATTTAAAATGTGTATAGCATTGTCCTCTAGTTTCTCATTTCTGTCCCCCATGTCTTCCTCTTCTTCTGATTCTAAATGAAACATATTTTAACTCCTCTATTCCTTCTTCTCTTGTATGTGATGTAATACTCTTCACCCAGAGTCATAAAAAAAACATGCAATACATAGGCTGGCAAGAACACCAGCTTGGATACCACTGTAATGTCCCTATCCTTATTGTTGGTATATGTTATGTGTTTTCTTAGTATTTTACTTTTGACAAACAATTTACCAAACCCCTGTTTACTCTCCTCCTACTATTGAAATATCTTTTGTGATAACTACTAGTGTATTCTATAGGTTTCTTTGGTTCGACACTTCCATCAAATACTTTGCTAACATGCTTAGAGACCTTTGTAAAACCCAATTTATTGGCTACTATAGTATTTTAAGGACATTTTTGGCTCATGGATTTTTTCAAACACTTTGGTTGTAAGCCCAAGTCTATGGTAAAATACCCCTAACTATTGTTGTTGTATTTTTGGGTGATTTCCTATTTCATGTCTTCCATCAAACACTTGGAAAACATGTTCATTTTACATTGTAAAACCCTCTTGCCACTACTATCATGAATTTGTGGTTGTTGGTTTGGTATCAATGCGAGTTTTCCATGGATAAATGAGAGTTTGGGTGCCAAATAGAATGTATATGTATAATGCATACAATTTATAACAACAAGATGGAAAGTAAAATAACCTAGATAAAAAACGAGTTTAATACCAAAATCTAATCTAACTTATTATTGGTTGACCTGTTACACAACTTAGCTAAATAGAGGTTCATATAAATTTCACAAGAAGAATATGACTACCCTGAAATAAAAAAATGTCATCCACATGAAGTATGTTCCTTGTTGGAAGCAACTCATCCTCTCCACACTCTAACACTTCCCCTCGAATGAACTACGACCCACACAAACATAAACTCGGCCCAACAATACCAATACGTCCTCCTTAAGATGATTTCGACCCCTGCTTAAGAGAAATCCAGTCCATCATATGAATATTTGTCCCTCAAGGTAAGTATGGCTTCTCCCAACACAAATCAACCCCCTCAACATGAAACTCGGCTAGATCCAAGAGGTCACGACCCTAGAAATGAACTCAGACCCCAATCAATAAGGTTCAACCTCTCTAAGGATGATTCGGCCCCAAAATATAGAAGGTGCCTCCCTTCAGAAAATAACTCGGCCCTTGACAAGAAATTTGGCACAACAATATGGAAACTCATCCCCTGTAACAATATTTTGGTTCCCTTGCCAAGAGAACTCAATCTCTATCCAAACAACTCGACCTCTACTCCACAAATCAACCTCTGAAAGTGTAACTCAACCTACACAAGAAGAAATATGTTTTCTCTAAACCCCAGACTATTGCAAAGGATGGATCAACCTCCTCAAAGATGAATGAAAATGGAATATATAAATGGTCCCCCCTCCTAATGGCTTAGGTGGAATCTTTCACCACCAAACCCTGATCAACTGGGGTGGAATATTTCACCATCGAAACCAATCCAAACAATGGTTTCAATCCAAAACCAAAAGGCTCCAATATATCTTCAAATATCATAAATAATCATCAACATAATGAGAGAATGAGCTCTCATCTTTCTTTTATCCCTCTCACATTTTTGCCGACCCTTTTACCTTTTTATCTTTACTTAAGTTATCAAAGTGACTTTATACGGTTTTATTCCCTTTATTCTTCAAGTCACTTTTTAATTACTCAATGTCACTTTATAGTGTATCTTTTTCCTCCAAATGACATCAAATAATTAATCTATTAGTCCCCCTTTTTAATTGACTATGGCCTACGAGAATCAGATAGACCACTAAGTCGTCCTCCTAGAGTGATCATATGGAAAGGGACATTAAAAATACACTTACTCTGAGGATATTGTAGTAATCATCCTAAGATTTGGGACGGATATTTTTATTATGTACAACATGCCCATAACCATGCCATGCATTCTTCTACACAAAGGTCTCCTTTTGAGACATGTTTTGGATATTTTCCTAAGTCTTCTTTGGACTTTAATTTTGGGAAATATTCAGTGGAATATGGACATAATGATGAAAAATAATCTAAGAAGTTCATCAAGAGGATTCAATTGATTCATCAATATATACATGAGAAATTGGCAAAGATCCAAGCCAAGTATAATGCTAGGAATGATAAGCATCAGGTTGATCATCACTTCCAAGTTGGTGATAAAGTTTGTCTATATATTAGCAAATAACACCTTAAATGTGAAGGTAAAAATCTCAATCCTATTAGGTACAGTCCATTTAAAATTTTGGAAAATATTGGTGACAATGTTTTCCGATTAGAATTACCTCCATATATGTAGATGTATTTCGTAGTTAATGTTGAAAACTTGAAACTATATGAGCCTCCTATGATCATGGATCAAGGTGATAATGTTCAAGTTACTTTTGTTGATGATTTTGCTCCTAAATATCTTGATGAGTTGTGGGAAGATGTTATTCTTGACATGAGGGTGAGGAATTCACAAAGAGGATATGTGGAATATCTTTGTGTGGGTATAAAAGGAATGCATCCAAGTAAAGCATAATGTATGGAAATAATAAAAGTGAGGGATTTGTGTTAATGTTTATGCCATTATTATAGTTCTTTGCATTTCAATAGATAACAACAACATAAGAACAAGATCACTGAGAAATACACATTCACAAGAGACACAACAGTTATCCTGGGA
>JASDQU010012211.1:171436-187989 GCA_032191745.1 Picea mariana
CAAAGACGCAAAATTTGTTGGTCACTTTTGGAGAATGCTATGGAAGAAGTTGAGGACAAATTTGTCCTTCAGCTTAGCTTATCACCCTTAGACAGATGGGAAAACTAAGGTGGTAAACAAAAGTTTGGGAAACTTGTTGAGGAGTCTAGTTACTGAATGCCATAATCAATGGGATCAGATTCTTCCACAAGCATAATTTGCATACAATGATTCACCAAACAAGAGCACTAGAAAAATCCCATTCCAAATATTGTATGGAATGAAACCCAGGGGAGTATCCAAGTTGAGAAACTTGGAACAGGGTGAGATCAGGAGCGATGGAGCAGAATATTTTGTTGTAGACATGAAGAAGCTCCATAGCTAGATCAGAGGATAGTTGCAGAGTTCTAACCAGGAGTACAAACGCAGAGAGGATCAACACCACAAAGAACTTCAATTTGAAGTAGGAGATCAGGTTCCGGAACATATCAGGAAAGAAAGGTTCCCTAGGGGGACATATAAAAAGTTGAAGATGAAGAAGATAGGACCATGTAAGACCTTGAGGAAGTTTGATGAAAACACCTATGAGATTGAGTTACCAGATGATGTGGGCATATCGCCCATATTCAATGTTGCAGACTTGTACCCTTACAGGAAAGATGACACAAAGAGATCATAAGATCAAGTGAAGATCTGGTGGGAAGAGAAAATGCTCACATCAGAAAAGCCACAGATGGAGAAAATTGTTGATCAGAGGATTGGCAAGAAGACCAGAAGGAAGACCTATTTTGAGTATCTGTTCAAGTGGAAGGGGCACCCAATAGAAGATGCCAGTTGGGAAAATGAAGTTTCTATCCAGAAGCATAGAAAATCAGTACAGGAGCTCAAGGACAGGAGCCCATGAATTTTTGTCAAGGGGAGTATGATGCAAGAGCATCGTTGGCAAGCATGTAGATCAAGACCCATCAACATCAAGGAATCTGTACAGGAGCCAACACCGACAATGCAACAGATATTTGAAATCTGCCTTAACTCAACGCCGAAATTTATCTTTTGAGGCACACTTGAACCCAGAGCCGAAATTACCCTTTAAGGCACGTTTAGATAATCACGTTTGGAGCTGGAGTTTCCATTATGAATCTGGAATGCGACTGATCCAAGATAACTATAGGATAGTCTTAGAGTAGACACGTAGTTAGGGGGGAAACCATAAGAGCCTTCTGAGGGATAGAGGTTTTGTACGCCCAAATGAGGTTGGCTGTAGGGTAGATGTTAGTTGCAAGTTAGCAGGAAATTGGAGTTTTTTTCAGTTGTTGTTTTTTATTTCAATTGTAGTCATTTTTTCACTTATTAATAGAACAAAGGAAAATTGATCCATTGCATGGTGTGAACATTGTTTTTCAATTCTCCATATTGTTTTTGCATGAGTGAACGAATGAATCTTGTTATGAGTAAATGGAACTGTCAATGTTAGGATAAGTTTCAATTGTTTCTCTTCTATTGAAGTAGTGAAAGGTGTGCACACAGAACGCAAGGAGTGCGTTGACGGAATCTGTTTCGGTTCTGAAGCTCAGAAGAGATAACATGAAAATTTCCCTTTGTAAGGAGTGCAAAGAGACTGGTGCAAGGCATACATAGTAATCCACAAGAGTCCAAAACCTTGTGTAAAGATCTGGTGCAAGGAGTGCACAGATCCGAAACTCAACTAAGTGTCGAAGAGGATTTGCAAGAAGTCTAAGAACTAGTAAAGGAGAATGCTAGGAGGGCAAGAGGAATTTCTCTTCGAGAAATCTCGAGGACCTGAGTTATTGAAATCCCTGAAACGCAAGGAGTGCACAGGAAATTGAGGTCTTCACGAGACCAATCTCAGGAGGAATAACACTTTCCATAAGTTTCCAAGAGATCCAAGAGTCAGACTCGTCGAAGGAGCAAAGGATAGAAACCTTTGAACACCCAGAAGATCTTTTAACTCTAAAGATAGCGTAAGTGCAAGGGGGGAAATATCTCAATCGTTTGAGTTGAACGCTGGAGAACTGGAACCATCCATTAGGAGGGACACGTGGTGAACGATCAATGTTTCTCTGACTTGAACTTTGGAGAATTCAAAGGGTAGAGCACTAAGAACTTTAGAAGCCCAAATCCACGACTTGATCTGAGTCGTTGGATCCAGGAGAGATCTGGACCGTCGATTGTCCAAGGCGAAATATTGACATTTCAGGGATCAGAGGACCAGAGGTGATAAGTCTTGCGATTTTGCAAAGTACGAAGTCCCAAAATCATCATGACCGTCAGATATGAGGAGAGATCTAGACTGTCGACCCAGAGCCATCACGATTTCGACTATCGGGAGAACGGAGGCAAGGAAACTCCGAAGTCGCGAAACGCGAAATGCCGATTTGATCGCAGTCATCGATCAAGGGGAGATACAAACCATAGATCTCGGGTCATCACGATTTCGACCATGGAGTGAACAGAGGTAATAGTTCTCCTAGAGTCGCGAAACGTGAAATCGTGACGTGCCTTTCGCTTAAGCACGTGGTCACCGCTAGTGGTCACAAGAGAGAAAGGGATTAGCAAAGAGGAGCTAGAACCCGATTGGCACTTATATTTGAACAATGCCCAGGAGAGAGGCCACGGGTCTTATGCAACCTGCGCATTCAGGGAAAGGACCTATGTAAGTGGGTTTGGGGTCTAGCAGAGACCCAGAGAGTCAATCAGACTCAGTTTCTTGATCAATCCTAGATCGGGAGGTCACGCAACCCTTAGGAGAGAAGGGGGGTTTTCATCAGGAGCCCTTCCTAAACTCAACAATTAATTCGAATATTTTAATCCTCTTTGTGGGTGTGGCACCCCCACACAAACCCACAAATCCCATCAACTTTTCCATGAGGCCCTAACCTCATTTCTAGGCCAATTTCATTGAAATGAAAGTCAAAGTTGGTTCCAATGGAAATTACCACATGCCTCGCACCTTGGCCTCTTATGGGAATACCTTCTGAAGCTACAAAAATCAACAATAACTAGTTTATTTTGAACAAGGAGTAAGACAGGAAAATTAATTTTGAACTTGGGCCACCACTTTCAAAAGTATTATGTACCCCACCACTAGCCAATGTCCCCCTCTTATTATTGGTTAAGACAGAAGAATTTTTTTTTAAGGCATTAAAATCCATATAAAACCAAAGTTGGGAAAATGAGAGCTAAGAGTATCTGAACCTTAATCCCTCATCTCCAAATATTAACCCTCTCAATGTCAACCAATACGCTATGCATTTTCTTACTGAAATATGGTGAGATGGAATATAGTGAAATATGGTGGGTCTTGAGTATATTTAGTGGGGATAACTCAAAGTAGAGCCAATGAATGAGATTTGAACCTTGGGTGGTTTTGTGGAATTAAGTATATCAGATCATTATTAGTGGCCCACTCGCTTTGGATAGGGATCAATATTGTCAACCCACTTGCATCTAGTAGAGATCAATATGAACCTTTCAACTTCATAAACATCTCTCCTCTCCATACCTAATAGCCATTACTCCTTATAATCACAAACAACTTGAGAGTTGAATTCATCACAAGATATTTCACAACACCTTCATGCTTCATGAAATTAAAGAGATTATTTTGGTGAGAACTAATGTTTGGAGGCTTATGTTATGGGATTTTTAAATGTTTGTAGAATTTTTTTTACGAGCTACAAATAAGACATATTCTTAGAGAAAATGAAAATATTGTTTTATTAGTTGATCATGTCTCTTCTTATCTCCACCGTTCTTACCAATTGTTTGGCAAGTATATTTATTTCCACCCCCTCCACTGATCACGTTACATAGTATTTGAGATTTGTTACAAAAATAAATTATCCACAAGTTATGTGCAACTCATCATTAGAGATCTATTGTATATTTTAGTAGGGAATTAAGTATAAACTAGAATTTAATGAATGTTTACAAGAATATAATGCTCATCTATAGCCTATAGAATCAGTTTTTCCATATGTGAGAATAATACAAAAACTTGAATGTCAAACAATCATTGACAAATCACTAAATTAACCACTCTACAAGATGGCCATTGTAACAATTGTCCTAGATTATTTGTAGCATTATAGATCACATGCATATGTATTTATTTGTAACTTGATGACTATAAATAAAGATCAATGCAAGCCTCTTATAGTGTGGCTTTAAACAATGTATCTTTGTTTTTTTATGGTTATCTCTCTCTCAATTATTTTTCATGACATCGGAGCTACAATGGTATCGATGCTATGAGAGGCTTGTGTGAGTTCTCGTCTACATATTTACTCTATATCTAAAGAATAGAAGTAAGAGTGTGTTATTGAGTCAAAATAGGACTTCTTAGGTTGTATAGTGTTTCTATGGATTAGTGTAGGTAAGAGTATGATGTTTCCTTTGTTTGGTTGTTCCAATTTGTAGTTTGTTGTGTTCTTCAAGCTATTTTTTATTGGTGTGTGTGTGTGTGTTGATTGTGCTTCTATGAATGCCGATTTTTATAGTTGTTCCTTTCAATTAAGTGTTTATGTCCGAATGATGATTAAGGTGCAATGGGATGTGTGGATATGTTAATGAGCACTCTGATCTACCAAGGGTGAGCATGCATCTACAAAATGAAATTTGCATGTTCGATTATAAAGTAGACAAAATGTCATGAATGAAATTTCCAAGTAGATTATATAGTTTTTTCCTTGTTATGGCCTTAGAACTTCTTGCAACTATTAGATCTCCTACTTTTCGAATTTATTGTGGTCCTAATGGATTCTTCTTTCCTCATTTCCTTGGGCACTTTGTATATTGTATAAAAAGGTCTTCGATGTCATCGAATGAACTCATATCCAATTCTCTTATGTACATTATATCTATCCACATTCAAAAGTCTTCTCGCATGCCACTTAAAAATGCCATTCTCATGGTTTCTTTATCGTGATTTCACTAAGTGCATCTATGAAAGATGTATTCATGGTTTCTCAAGTAAAATTCGAGATTTCTTTCCTCTTATTGCTTTAGCTTTAAGTTTTCATATATAGACTTCATCATTCTCAATATCCACAATACTTTTTCAAGAACAACTTCAAATGTTTTCTTGAGTTGATAGTGTCTCCTTGAGACTCATTGTTAACTCCTAGATTTACACCTTTCTTGTTTTAGGCCTTAGCCCTTGCACCATTTACATCTTCATAGATTTTCTATTAGAATATTTCATTAGAATGGAGGAATCTATTAAAAATTGACTTCATTAAGGTTTGATGTTCATTGCAGGTGGGGCTAGGGTTTCCCATTCTATAGGACATCTATGATATTTTTTACAATATTTTCTATCATGTCCTTTACTAGTCATTCAATTGGAATTAAATCTTTTTTTTATAGTCTCCATTGGCATTTGTTGACCGACGATCCCTTGGTCAATTTTCATAAGGCTATATGGGGCCATATTGACTCCAATTCACTCAATTTCTCTATGAAAGGTCCCTCTATTGAAGATCTTAGAAGAAAAAGTCATGGTGCCATCAAAGGTTCCACATAATTTTGTTAAGAATGTATTTCGTGAGGTAATGATATTCTTCTTGGTGTAATTACTATTTAAATTCTTGTTAGTGAATACGTTATTCTTTATGATGTGATGAGGTGCCACACCCTATTAGGTTATTTCATGGGTAGATTACCCCCTAAAACTGTAATTAAGGATTGAGATAAGAAAACGTAGGAGCCCTACGGGTGGGTCTACATGATTACCATAATATTAACAAAATATTTTTTGCATTTTTATTTCAAGGAGGATAAACATTCCACTAATATGGTTACACAGGGTCCATGTATGTGTCATAATACCATTGTTGTTTTATATAAATGGTATGGATATTTCTTGGGTAATGAATTTTCCCAATTACATTGTCCCATTGGGATTGTCCTGGGACTCATGATATAGTTTTGGGATTTCCTTTAATGCATCTTGGTTCCCCTTGGGAAATTCAAATTCCATGAGCCCCAATGTTTCTTTATCCCCAACCATAGGATTAGGGATTGTATATTAATGTTATGCCAAGGTTGATTTCGAAGAAACCCTTTAATGAAAAACCTAAATTCTCATACCCAAAATGTATTGCCAGATAACGATGGAGGAAAATGGATTCAAGGGACAAATAAGGGAAATGATGCTAATGTGCCCCCCAAAGGTTTGGCTAAGGGAACAATGAATTTTGGGATGGTTCCATCAAAGATGATCAACTTAGCCACAAGGAAGGTACTTGATGGCTCTTCTTAGGGTGCTCCTTGTTGCGACGGGGTGAGGTTGGGTGGTTTTAGGGAACTATTTCCTTCGACATTGGATGGGTAGGCCATTTCTGAACCTAACAAGGAACATAGATTACCTAATGAGAAGAATACCCTTGATGGATGGGTGACCCACGCATTGGAAAAGAAGAATTTTGTAACTTCATACTCTTATTGGGTGATAAGTGGTAAGGATGGTGAGGAGATGGATCTATATGCTGAAATATTGCAATGAAGTACATGTCATTGCATGTAAGGGGTCTCAAAGACCCAATTAGGGATACCATGGTTTGTAGAATTTGTTTGATAGTTTTAGACTTAGACATGTTGTGCCTATAGAAGTAAAAGTAATAAGTAACACTATATCGATGGAATTATAATATATTTGTCTTGGTGTTGCTATTTTTCACACTAAAAGTTACTATAGAAAAGTTGGGCGGTGACCCTTATCTCACCTAAGTTTGTTTCTTGCATCATTGATTAGGGTTGTGACCCTTTCAACAAAGTTGTGTGAGTACTCCTTAATCATGGTGTCAAGTTTATGGGACTTAATAACTTGTATGCTCCCAACATTGTTGAAGCTAGGGATATGTTATGGCATCGATTGGATAAATTCCTCTCTGAGGTAGACTGACTTTTGTGTGAAGATTTAACAATTTGGAGTTTAGGATGACAAATTCGGAATGGATCCACTTTTCCTTCCATAGAGGAATGCATAGCCTAGAATGGACTCAAGGATAAGATTGGCCTCTATGATCCCAAAAAGTATCGAAGGACTAACTCCTTAGTGTCATGGTTCACACAGTCAAACTTTAAGGTTGCAATGAGTGAGTCATAAATTTTTTTGATAGGGCCATGATATCCAAACATAATATTTTTTGTTCGATTGTGAAGATGAGAAACCAGTAAAAGTGTTGGGGGAGGCCATTATTTCTTACCACTAACCTATTGTGTTTTCTATTTCTTAGGGTTTGTCCAAAACTAGATTTATTATAGCTAGATACCTCGTCAATTCTTCACATCTACAATACCCAACTTGTATTTGGAGAATTTTATAGATATGGAACATATTTTCTCAACATCGGGGTGTTCATGGGTTGATATAATGGTGGAATCATGTTATAACCCAAATTATGACTTTCCTTTGAGGTATTGGCTAATGTATTATGGTTCTTCGATGAGACCACTACAAAAAGTGGACAAGGAAGGGTTCAAAGAACCCTCATTCCTTATTCAAATCACTCCTCATGATGTTTCTCTCCAAGCTTGCATTGTCGAGCTTTGCCACTTTCTAAAGGAAGATGAAATTCAAAGGTATTTAGGGGCCCAGATTCCATTTAGGCTATATTGGATTAAAATCGGGGATTGGCCTATGAAAGATACTCTCAAAATTTTGTCTAATAAAGAATATTCTCATAAGATTAATGTTATCAAGATGGATTTGAGCAGGGTTACCAAACTAGATGAAGCTAATATTGCGTTTATCACCTAATATCATACAATATTCTATTCCAAGAGTATGTTGGATGCATGAAAGCTATCCATGAAAATATGCATTGACCTAGTCCCCCATAAAGTATCTCTTGAGTCAAAAGTGAATATTTGTGATATGGGGTTTGTTACCCCCTCTCTCACCTAGGGGTATCTAGAGGAGATCATGTCTCATGTCCCGCAATTAAGAAATTAATCCTGATGATGATTATGATCAATATTCTCCACTAATATCATCCCCTTAGATTCCTCCCCCCTCATGATTGAACATTTCAAACCATTTCACTTGATCAATATGGATCATCGAAGGATGGCGAATCAACACACATGAGGTACTCTTAGTCATTGTTTCATATAAAGTGTCATATTTAGTGCACTAGGAATTTAGGTGAGGATCATGGGTTGAAGTTAGATAATGGATCATGATTGCTTGGAAGTTATGTTTGTTTCCTTGTTTCACCTTGGTGGCCATCTTATGCGCCCTAGTATAGTTTTTTCACTCTTGGGGAAAGGGGTACTACTAGGGGATTTGATAGGGGTAACGCACCACTCCTTCCCATACTTAACACTTTTCATCTTGGGGCCTTCTATAGTGTAATTTTCTTCTGGAATGGTTTTTACATGTACACCAAAAAGGCATGTACCTTCATCCTCCTATGAGAAGAAGGGCTAGAATGTCAAGGTTGATGTAGGTGATAAAGAATAAAAAAGAAATAATAATGGAATATAAATGACCAATTCAAAAGCTAGAGGTAATCTTGAGCTCTACCCCCTCACTATGAGGCAATCACCCCTAGTCCTAATGCACTAAATGAATATCAATTAAAGGGACTTTATCCCAACAAGAAAAATAATGAATGCTTGAAAAATGAAAAAGGGGACTTGCAAAGCAATAAAATAATATCAAAAGGCAAGAAGTGGTTTGGAATGCACACACTATCAAGGAAAGGGTATCTCAAGTGGAAAGTTCTCCCTCTACAAAGGCATTCATGGAGATGAAAACCCACATTTCCTTGCATGTCAATGACACCGTGACCACGAAGTAAACCCCTTACACCTTATTCATGTATACTTACACCTTGAAAGGTTTCTCGGAAAATACTCATCTACTTGGGTACTGGAACACCTAATAGGGTATTATGATGGTCCTCCCATACCTAAACTTGGAAAATTGCATAAGGTCTTAAGCTAGTGTGAAGTTTAAAGAAGATACATGGGTGAATTGCTTACATGGCTTCTATATCAAGTAATGGATTACTTTGTATGATCCTAATGACTATGATATATTGTGATGGTTTGTCTCACCTTACTTTGTTGACCCTGTTTGATCTTGATGCACTCTTGACAGGGTTCTTGGAGAATGTTTTCATGATGATACCCAAGACATTGAGAATTATTTGTAGAATGTTGCTCACTTCATGCAGAGTGTTGCACCTTTTGATGATTGTACATACCATGGGGCACCTCCCCACACATCCTGGACCTTAGACATTGGACAAATGACCATATATATATTGTAGATATAGCCATATGGGATATTGGGAGGGAAGGAATCCCCATAGGATGGACAAAGCACCCCTGAGCATATTAGGGTTCGATTGGATGATGTTGGAATTAGAGATGGTGTCACACCTCTTGGGAGAGGTCATGAATCCCTCTTCACTTATGACATCACACCCTATCCCTTGGACGTTTCATTTATGATGATGATATCATATTTGATTCTTGATAAGATGACCTAGCATGGGGGCATTCTTCTTGATGATGAGTTGGCACTTGGTGGTGATGAGACATGACCCTTGGGGTGATGAGACATGAGATTTCATGATTCTTTTACCTTTTCATTGAGGGACATGAACGTTGGAGGTACTTTTTCACTTTTAGAGCATGATGTGATGGATTTTGGAGAATTCTACACCACACATGTCACTTTTTGAGGCTTATATGATGGATATTTTATTGTTTTAGGGGCTTTGAGTGTTTATAGTGTTGGGGTTTCCTCATATAAAAAGGTTGGCGAACCTCATTTTTCAAATCACAACTCACTCTTGTAGATAAACATCATTACTTGTCTTCTTTTCTCTTTCTTCATCATGGAGTACTTATGTGCACCTTTGGAAGATTGATCTAGTCGACCATTTCTTGTTTTGGTGGAAATTTCATGAAACTAGGGTTTCCTCATGCACAACGACTTGGTCTAGTAAGTGGTATCTTCCAAGTATTTATGTTTTTTTCATGGTATTTAAGTGAATGATCTATATTAGTGGTGAGAAGTTGCATGATATAGTGTTTCCTTGGATAATTTCTGCTAGAAACCCTAGGGAAGGATTGTAATTTGTCATCTGCTTCCCTTGTTTTATCCGTCTTAATTTTGTTGAAGGACATTCTAATACCCCTAGGTTGAAACCCAATTGTAAATGTAAATGTAAATATTCTTATAATTTGGTGAGATGATGATATAGGTTCTTTGGTCTAATTTTGTGCACATTGAGTCAGTGTGCGGGAATCTCGTACCAAAATAAGAGTGCACACATTCTAGAGTTCTGCGCACACTAGATTGAGTGCGCAATATTGAGGCCACATAGCCATTGTATATATGATTTTTTTTATAGGCTGGTGAGCCAGGTTATTATAGGCTATAATTATTATATGATTATTAGACGAGAGACCTTGGATGCTAAAGGCCATCGTGCCCATATTGTAATTGTAAATCATACTCATATTATTAATTAAGTACACCACTACATGCAGACCGACCAAACAAAATAGATGGGGGGATAAAATCCACTAGAAAGGGGTAAGGATGCCTAAGAGTCTAAGGTTAAGGGGATAAATCAAGGGACTTAAGCCTAAGAAATAATATAATATTATTTCTAAAATGTCCTACGTCTTATGATAAGATATTATCCTAAGTTCCCAAAAGAGGGGGAACAAATTACATGTAGGGGACAAAGTTAATCCCTAGGTGCCAAGTATCACATAAGGCACATGCACATAAATTTGGGAAATATAGATCATTCCACGATATATATTTTTTCACTCACGGATTTTCAACGATCCATGACGTACCTTTCTATTACTAAGATTGTATTTGTACCTATACCCATAATTGTACCCATACCAGTACCTGTACCTATACGTGGTTTGGACTGCAAGTTGAAGAGGTGGGTTAGCAGGCCCGTGGTTGAGGAAGTGGGTTGTCAGGCCCATAGGCATTCCTCTCTAAGTGAGATATTTTCTATGTCGCAGAAGCAGGTTGTCAGGATCGTGAATAGTTCTCTATACAAGAAACTACTCAGAATTATTTCTTGGTGCACTGGGAAATAACTACAGGGCTTTGAGACTTCATATCCATCCTGTTGCTCAAGCCCCATAAGGGAAGTGGGGCAGCCAAGGGACTGTTGAGCAGATAAGGGGCACACTTCCTGGGGTGGGACAGGCATGTGGGGAATGAGATACTGTAGGCTAGTTGTAGAAGTTGGGCACCTTAGACTGAGCAATTATGTTGCTTGTCAGACCTTAGACTAGCTTAATATTCCCTTTTCCCTGGTAGATTTTAGCCCCAACTCAAGGGTGACCCACTCTGAGATTATGAGCAGTGTGGTCTATGGCTGGGAGGAATGTGGAAGGTATGCATGCAATTGGTGATATTTCTATCAAAGATAAGTGCTAATTGTGTTTTAAATTATGTGTTGCATCATTATTTATGCATTTGTTTTTATGGGTTTTTCCTATGTATGGTGCATGTGTATTTATATTATTATTCTGTATGAATCTGTGTATTTGCAGAATATTTTGTATGTTTTAATTTTGTATACAATTCAAAAAATTTGTTTGGCATAACCCAACAAGTGGTTGGGGATGTTACAATATGGTATCAAAGCTCCAGTTTTCAACAATGAGCCTAGATGGGCCGAGCAAGTTTAATTGAAGATAAATTTCATAGAGAATTGATTTAGAAGTGGCCAAATTTCAAGTCACAATGCATCCATGGTAAAAATCAATAGCAATTGCGTGGAATTGGGAAAAATCCCCAATTTCTGTTGTTAAATTCATGGGAAATTTGAGAAATTTGGCCAAGTGGTGAGATATTCTTAATTTAATATCTGTTCTAGCAAATTTAGACCTAGAATTGGTTGAATTTGAAGTTACAGGGTTTCAGGAGGGCATTGAGAGAACACTTTGAATGTGTTCAAAAGAACAGGAGGTGTAGTTGTTCGAGAAAACAAGCATAGGACAAGGATTCGACCCTGCAGTGGAGAGATAAAAGGTCGAGCCTTTGAAAGATTGAGAAATCCTTCATTGGAGGGAAGAAAAGACACAAAGGAGAGAAACCAAAACAACCATAAATTTGGGCTGCAATATTAGATATGGTTCGTTGTATCAAACTCAAACGAGAGGAGAGCACATGACAGAGGAGATCAGATCCTAGACATTGGATATGAGCGCAGGAGAACAAAACTCGTCGATCAAAGTTCTCAGGCTGTAAGTCTTGGAAAAAGCAGAGTGGATCTCATCCATAGATCCCATCATGGAACGTGAGTCGTATGTCTCACAATTCATAGATTCAACACTTCGGGAAAAATTTAGCCTTGTGTCGCCAAGAGAAGAAATCCCTGAAGCTACAAAGTCTTGGAGTGAATATACACCATAGATCACTGGGAGAATGCGAGTCATTGGATCCTTGATTGGTTTGACGATTTGAAAATCTGGGAGAAATTGGTTGTGGTTGTGTGGAGTGGAGAATTCCCTAAAGTCCTAAATTCCAAAATAAATCCTGACCGTCGGTTGTTAGGTACACATGTCCGTAGATTTCCAAGTATTCGAAAATTCAGCTATCTGGAGGTTTGTGGGTGAAATTTATTTTGGTGTGAAAATTCTTGAAGATCTGAAGTACCAAAGTTAATTCTAACCATTAATCAAAGGAGAGTCTCATCCATAGATATTCCCCCTTCACCAATTCGGTGTCTGGGAGTGTGGTGGTCGTCTGGAGGAGGGAAGAGAATCCACGCCAACCCTCAGATCTAGCCATAATAGTTTGGAGAGAGGAAGGATAGGGAGAAGACCTACACCGTCGGTCAAAGTCACTTTATGACCGAATTCGGTCGATAACCACTCTGGGACATTGGAGTGGTGAAGAGATGAATGTTCACAGAGCATCAAAGTCCCGTAGCTCTGGATAGAGCATTTTATTTGAGTGCTTGGTTCTAGCCTACGGTCATGTGATATTTCCTCCGAAGAAAAGGGGCTAGCACCTGTGGTTTTGATTCTAGGTGAAAGGGGATTAGAGTAAAGCTCTCGTGGGTTTTTTTAGACCTGCATAAAAAAATAAAAAAGGAATGTTTACATTAAGAGAGGATCTAGCATGGATCTGAGAGCTAATTCGACCCTAGAAGAATATCCTAAGACTAGGAGGTCGTTCGATCCCTTAGGAGGGGTGGGGGTTTGCATCACAAAACTTTGATTGAGACCCTCAGGAAGGATAATTACCTATATGATCTAGAAAAGGGAAGAGAATCCATGCAAAAATATTGGAAGGATAAGAAGAAGGAGAAATCTGATCAGAGGAGGAAGGGATTCAAACCTCCTTTCAATAGAAATAGCCCTAATAAAAATCATCAAGACCAATATGCTAAGGATGAATCCAAGAGAGAAGACTCCTTGGGAAAAAGGGGAAGAACACCAATCCAATGTTGGGGATGCAAAGAAGATCACTTGTAAAAGGAGTTCTTTCATATAAAGTACAAAGTGAATATCATTCACAACATCCAATAGGCTACAACAGTGGAAGACATGGGAATAATTAATGGACAATTTTCAAATAACCATAACTTTCTGCTCAAGACTCAGAATTGAGCATGGAAATAGGAATTTGAAAGGTCTTGGACAATAGAATATAAAGATACACCTAGAAAATTAGTTTGGGAAGTTAATTTTCACAAGAGATCAAAAGAAGGAATTATGATGCATTATTGGAACAAAATTGTACATAATTTCATAAAATTGTTAAATTATTTAGCCTAACAAATTTTGTTGGCTTCAAATTTTATAGATTTAACAATATTTAGTTCATAATAGGTGAGAAGGTTGAAGTTTAGTTAAATATAAGAATAGTTACTCAGGGCAAGAGTTATATGAAAAAAATATTTCATAAGATGATCAAAATCCAAGACTACAAAATGTTAAGGTATGAATCTATGTGCAACCATAAAGTCTTGGGAAACCACTACAGGAAGTCCACTCATGTTAGTCAAGTACTCAATGGAATATGGGAAAAGGAATAGATCATGTAGTGAATGAAATAGTGAAATTCCATTCACTCCTAAAGAAACCAATATGCAAATTAAGTAATATATTGGAGTCATATCTATTATAAAAGAAATTACTATCAAAATGATAGTAATTAGATAAAGAGATAATCTTAATGAATATATGGATAAAGAGTGCATCATCTCTAGGGATTATCTATGAAATTATAGAGTAACGCTTCCCTTATGTTTATCAGAGTGAGCAGTGGAAGAATGGTATGAAGGGAATCACTTCAAGGGTAAAGAAATGAAGGTGCACATAAGTAAGGAGTGTCGGTTGGGGCATAAAACAATATATTATGGAAATATTGGATCTAGAATGATGCAATAAAACTCCTAGCATAGGAATTAATCAAAGATAAATGTATTAGAGACTGGATGAATTTCATGAGTAAATTAAGATAGTTGAAAGGTACCAATAGATGGATACCAAGTTATACATAGTCTTCTACAACATTCGAGGAACTGTGACAACAATGGGAAGGATTGTTGAGTACATTCCCAAGAGATGAGTGGATTGATAGGATACATTGGGATGTTAATCCAAAAGGATTCAAACATGGAGAAGAAGGCATAGGTGAATCAATATGGCATGATGGAAGTTGATTATGAAAGTCAGGTTGAAATCAGATGGGTTAGGATAGGATAAAGTAACAGTTCATTAAGAAATTCCAAGTGTTGATATGTTCAGTCAAGGAAAGGTTGAATCCATTTGTTTCAATAAAGAAATTGGCGTTAAAAATCCAAGGTTAACTAGAGAACATGACCGGAAATGTAATTTGGTCATGTAGGAGTTGGATCAGAGGGAGGATGGGTGTTCTATATGCACTAAAAACCCTCAATTAAATTGTCAATCCAGGGTAAGTAAACTTAGAGTTGTAGCACTATATGTGCCAAGGCAGAAAGGCTAGAGGTAGTATAGTATAACTAAGGAAATGGTCTAACTAAGGGCTAATCTACTTAAGCAAAGACTATCAATGAGAAAACCCTATCAAGGAACTTAAACTATTTACTCTAAGTAACTTTTGAACAATGGATCGATGGATTGTCCTAAAGAAGCAAATGAAAACCCTACTTTGAGAAAGTTAACTTAATCAATATAATGAGAAAAAATCAAGCCATCTATTTAATCTATTTAATGAACAATAAAAATAACAAACTAATCTAATTAATCTATTCAAAATCAATGAGCAACAACAAGTAAACAAGCAAGCAATTACACTATTAAAACTTATGCATCAAGTAAACTAAATAAAAACTACTTAACATATAACTAATCAACTATTAAGCAAGTGAACTCTATTCTTAAGATAAACTTCATAATTACTTCTATTCTACAAAAGGAAATCTTAACATGTTGAATTAAAAACATCATGACAATATTCAAAGATTAATCAAAAACTACTCGTTAATCTACAATAACAAGAAAACTTCAAATATAATGTTGATGATTATGTCTTCAGTGTCTTATGACATCACGATGACATTTAACAATTAGTGATAACGCAAGAGGGATAAATTCAATATTAAATTCTATAGAGAAGAGAAAGGTATGAATCAGGCAATCTAACGAGAACTTAGCCATTATAGAAGAAATATCAACTACCCTGAAAATCCATGTGATCCTTCAATTTGTGCACAAATCATCAACAATAAAGAAAACATGATTCTTTTTAATTCAAATGCATTCTTATGCTAATGTAAGCAAATTCACACTATTAGAAATTTATAACTAAAAACTAAGCTAAAAATCAAACTTCGAGTTAAAATTGTAGTCTAGATCTAGAATGGAAATTGCATGAAGTAAACTAAACTAATCCTGTTATTAACAATTCAAATTGCAAATTGAAATACTCATAAAAACATGATTTAAATTCTACTTCTGCCTCAGCATATGTTAGGGAAATTAATAAGCAAAATAGATAAGTAAACTAAGAATCAAAATCAAAATTAACAACTACTCATCCATCGAAACTTTGCCAAAGAAACTATTAACTCAATACTTCGTTTTAACTCTGTTTTAACTTTTAACTATTCTATTTCAGCATGTAGAAATTCAAACTATTTAATCACACAACAAGGTTAGTAGCTAAGCTTGCAAGCTATTTCCTACTAATTAAAAATACATGGCATATGAACACTATCCTTCAAAAGAAACCTGCAAAAAGGAAATTGAACAATTAAGCTATAAACAACAAATACACAGCATGTAAAATGATAAAAATGCATATAACAAAAAACAAAAGAAATGGCAATCGCACAACTCGAATACACTAGATAACTAGCTAAATATTCACCCAGACCACTGGTGGGCCACCCAGTAGGTCGTGGCTACTCCTCAACAAAGAATCACGAGCTCAAGCTGTTGGAAGATTGGTTGTTGTCATTGATGTCAACCCTAGTCATGGGTTTTGGAACAGAAGATTGATGAAGTTATTTGGACATGAAAGAAAATGAAAATGAAGATAAAACACCCATGGATGG
>JASDQU010012211.1:269392-295070 GCA_032191745.1 Picea mariana
CTTACATTATTCAACATTGCCTCACCAAAGTTGCATACATCTTGGCCTCCCCCGAAGGCCTCTCGCTCAAGGAACCCGTCAATGGGTTATACCTCAAGAAATTTTATGCTTAAAAGTAGTCATTCTACTTTAGGTTATTTTTTCTTTTTAGTGTTTTTAAATATTTTTTCTCCTACCCTCTCATCTAAACTATCCTTTGTGCTATTGACAGATGCTTCCTCCACCAGCCTACCACATTGGTTATGCCGACGGCGCCAGCCGTTGGACACAAAATCTCGCTTCGGCGGCTTGGGCTCTATACACCCCCTCACACGAAATGCTACATTCAAGCGGCATATGTTTGGGACCAGCAACCAACAACCAAGCCGAATACACTGCAGTCATTGGACACCTGGCCGATGCCCAACGTCATCATATTCACCACCTTAGCATCTTCCTCAACTCTCAACTAGTCGTTCTCCAGCTCAACAATGTATACCGTGTATGCGACCCGTGCCTCTTTCGCAAATACCTGCAGGTTGGACTGTTATCTCAACATTTTGATTCCATTACATTTACACATATTCCAAGACAATTGAATCAAACAACGGATGAACTAGCTAACATGGTGTTAGATTGGCATATATGACATCAAGCTACACATACATAAATCCTGTGACAGCATATAGATAGAATATACATCATCATAATCATCAACAAAAAACACATGTAGACAACATCAGGATCTCAAAATATGTATACTCGTATATATATAAAGGCCCATCAGGCCATCCGAATGTTTACATACAAAAAATACATGTATCCGCAAGCCAGTGCAGCACCTCGGTACAAAAACGGGCTCACCAGCCTATAAACAACAAAAAGATGTACATCATGCACCACTAATGGTTCCTCTATCATGCCCCCACCTGCTCCTCCCTCAGGAGGAGGTGGTGGCCCACCACCACCTTCCCTAGGTGGTGGCGGAGGACCACCCGCAGGACCCTCCTGCCCCGGCGGAAGGCGTCCACTCGTCATCGTGGCAAGCATAGCTGCTAGTCGCACTATAGCCCGCCATGGTGGCGGTGCTCCTATACACTGCTCCAGGAACCCCTCATCCTGGATGCATATCCACATGCCCTCAGGCACGTCCTATAAGACCGTCTCTAGACGACAGCGTATGTCATAAAAATCTACTCTGTCTTCCGCCGGAGGAGTGTGTGATGGACCCGCACTAGGGTCATCAAACCGACGCCTCCTCGCTGCCCTCTCAGGCTCAATAGGTCGCCCTACGGCATCATCCCGTTGACATCTCTCTCCCTGCGGTCGTCTCTCCGGCTCTCGCTGAGCCGGAGCTCTCTGCATCTCCACCTCGTGCCCATGAGGTGCCACATCTGCACAGGCACAACACAACAACAAATAGTATCAGCATCTATATCACATACATATGGACTGATATCTCAAAAACCAACATAAAATCAAAAACATGCACAATGCTAAGCGTACCTCGATGGTCAAACACCTCCCCTGGAGGCAACACCATGTCCGGATCACCTCGAAAGTCAACCCCCGCATAGGGGTACCGAAGTACTACCTACGACATCTGCTGCCATATCCGCGCTGCCTCTGCTGAAAACTAGTGGCCACCTTCGTCACCACCGTGGAAAACCAAAACTGTAGACCACTTCCTCAATCGTGACTCCCGTGCCCCCGACATATCTAGTAGAACTCTTGGGCGCAACATCGGAACCCTCTCCAAGAACCAGGCCACTAGGATGGACCCGAAAGAAAACTCTCCTCCATCCGTAGACTGACGACGGTCCAACTGTGCCACCATCCTAGTATGCACCGTCAATCCCCAAGCGAACCGCTCGCTGACCAACACTCTCTCCAGCACCAACAGATGGCCACCACTAATCCGCTGGGTTGCCACTGACCCATATATCTGAACAATCATCGCTGCTATACAACGATGTGCTAGGGAGTCTATCGCACTGATGCTCACCACCGTCCCAGACATAAAATCTGGGCCTGAGCAATATCTATGACCAACCTCGGCCAGCGTAGTAGTCCTCGGCATCACCGGCTCCGCCGGTAGGGGTGTTCCCCGAAAGGGGAGCCCAGTCAAGAAATAAATATCCTCCATCGAAGTGATGGGGATCTGCTCTCCTCGAACGAGGAAGCAGTGCAGCTCCAGACTCCACATATGGATCAGGAACTGTAGCAGATACTCCTGTGCCCATATCAACAGGCACTCAAAGAACTTTAGCAACCCACAGGTTGCCAAAGTCGCACGTACACCGGGGTCCTCAATGGCCATAGCGTTTCGCAGCTGGGCCCAGTCTCACTCTCGTCACTGCTGGCCACCTGCAAACAACACAGAGTCCTATATCAACTCAGATAACCATCAACAACATCAAACAGACTCGTTTTTAACAATTAAAAACTTGCCTCATAGGAGCGGTTTTTATCACCCACAGGCGCACACACATGTGCGCCTGTTCACTATACAGGCGTGCATATATGTGCAATTGTTCACTACACAGGCACGCCCCTGAGTGCCCTTGTTCACCATACAGCCGCACACAGATGCGCGCCTGTCCAACCCACATGCGCGCACTGGTGCACGCCTCTTCAACTCACAGGCGCGCCCCCAGGGCGTGCCTTAAATTCCCCCTACCGTGCACCCATGCACGTATATTCGGTGAAAAGGCACGCACGTATGCGCGCCTTTCACCGAATTGCCCACGCACGTGGGCCCACAACCCCCTAAATACCCTTGTACGACCCTCCGTACAAACCCTACCCAAAAATTGAAAACCTATTTCTATGCAAGATTATCAGACCACTAACTTGATACTCGCCACACGTCGATCGGATGCCTCGTCCTCCCTGAATCTCCAAATCTCCTCTGAAATTTTCTCGTCCAGTCACTATTGCAGCAGGTACAAATGAGGTGGCAATGTGGGCCCTACAGCTATATATAGGCCTTTTGCCAAACTTCCACTCACCATTCTGGGAGCCCAAGGTGTCCATTTTCGAAACCGTCTTCGGCCAAGGGATCAGCATCCCGCCACCTACATCATCGCTGTCCCTGGGTCGCTTTTCATCCTGAGCCCCCGAGGCACCTTTTTTTCAGGTCATGGTCTGGTACGCACGTGCATAGTCACATTTATCAAATACATGTTCATATCTTTGATTCTTTTCAGATATTGCTCACTTTGGGTATTTGGTTGTTATGTGCACAGGTACTTGCTCATCATTCATCAACATCACCCCTTCAGGTATATACTTAGCACTGGCATGTAGTCTCTCCCGCTGTATTGCATTTACATTTCCAGTCACACCCTCTGATATTGGCCTTTAGGATCCTCATTCCCGGCTCTGCAATACCCACACCTCCATTTGCATTTTCGATACTGTTACCCGATAGCATTCTTACCCACATGAGTTGTCCCATTCATAGCACCTTTTGGCACTTTTTGACACTCATGCTGTTCTTCATTACCCTGTAGGGATGGGAGTCTCGATAGTCTTTCATCATGTTGTGAATCAGCCACATACTCCTTCTCCTCATTTTTCTAGCTTTCCCACCTGGACTCCCATATTATCTCTTTACGGTTCTATTTTTTACCTGCACCTCCACAGTATCATGAACCCTCCATTTCACCTACCTCATACAGAAACTCACCAATGGGGCCCCCACCCTTCATCAGTTTTCCAAGACAATTCTTCCCTCCCTGGGGCACGCATTTCACACTAGGGCACCCATTTTTGTATTTGTACATTTCTTCCCAAAATTATTCATTATTTATTGTACAAACACCTTTATTACCAGTCATTACATTTTCTTTTGTCGTCCCCATTGGCGACTTGCTTCCTTTTGGCCACACGCAACCCATGTCACCCTTGGTTGGAGTTTCACTTATCATCTTCCATCACCGGCATCGTCCATCTCTTCAGAGTACTTCACAGATCACTTACCTCTACCCTCTGAATTTGTCCACCTTGTCCCGCCTCTGGCACAACTTATCACCGATCTTGTCGTCCCCCTGACACTTGACCTTGTTACACGGTTGCGGCCACTTTTTATCTCATACATCCTCCAACCAAGGGCAGTCTTGAGTCTTCCCACTTCTTGACTTCATCTATGTACCTCTGCCACTTCCTCACCTCAGTAGATTCCATGAAGCCCTTTTCTTTTGGGAGTGGTGTCCCCCTTTTGTCGACATCAACACAATTTTCCAGAAGGGCGACAGTATCTTGATTCTCATTCTCCATTTCATGAGAGATCTCGGACGACACAGGGTGAAGCACCATTGCTCCCTGCTGTCGTTGGCCCCCACAACATTTGACGCCAACACTTTCTCATGTTATGGTGGGTCTTACTTTGCGACTATTGCAGTTATTTTTATCATTTTCCTAAGACCTCTGAACTTGGTAGGGCCATCAATGCCCACATCATCGTCGTTGCTTATTACCGCGATCATTGCCTATTGTTCAGAGTATTTTCCTTTGCAGAATTGTCTTCTACCTTTATCATTACCACCCCCGAGGGTGCTACAGTTGTCTACACCAACACTTCCTTCATCTTTTTTTTAGAGTTACATAACACGAGCATGGGGCATGCCCGCCTCGTTTGTACAGATTTTGCTATTTTTCTGCACAACTCTCAGAAGGTCGGGTCCTACCGGTTCCTTTTTTCTCCAAACGGCTTGCTCTGAGCGGTCCCACTATTTCTCTCTCTTACAACAACATTATTAGTAGAAGAAACATTGATGGATTTCGTCTATACGTATGCTCCTAACCTCATCCATCAGGGGGCATTTGTTATCACTGAAATTTCATCCGCACATGGCGACAAGAACTCAGCATCGTCAAACAGTAATGAAGTCATTCATGGCACTGAATTAATTTCACAGCATTCCAAAAAGGTCAAAAACTATACAAAGTAACCAAAAATTAAAGGGCGCTTTACAGAAGTTTGGTGCGTGCGCACATGCGCGGAACAGGAACGTACCATGAGCGCATGCGCGCACGATGCGCAGCTGTTGGCGCAAAAACCCGTGCACCTGCTAAACGACGCATTTATTGAATTGGTCGGCCTCCCAACCACTTATGGATCAGCTCCCAAGCCTATTTGACCCTCAAATCTGAGCTGAATCCACATGGTAGGCTGGTCAAAGACCTAATGAAGCCCTAAAGAGCCCCTTTTCACACTTCAAAGGAGTTACATAATCACCCAATGCAATGCTATAAAAAGCCATGAAGAAACATCATTTTCTCAAGGAATTTCATGTAATGTTATGCTACCTAGATTGTTTTAAGGACTCACTCCTTGACAATAACACATTGGCACCATTTCATTGAGCTATCCACCTCTCCATTGAGTGGATGTGCTTGGGAGTTCTTTCACTATCATTTTCATTTTTCTTATTGTAAGGAGAGAAAGTTTGTGAGGGCCCAAGAGCCTTCCTTTGGAGGAATAAGGGACTCATAGTCCCCTTTCTTCATTGTGCTTTGATTTCATCAATAGATCATCCCAAGAACATTGGTGATATTGGTCTTTTTGTGTTTGTTATTTCTTTACCCATATGCTTATGATTTTAATTTGTATTAGTTTAATTATTGCTTATAGTTTTGTTTTTCTTCCTCTAACTCTTTCCTCTACAGCTGTCATGCTCAGCAAGACCCAACTAGGCATGTAAGCACCCTTGATTTTCTCACCAAGTCGATGAAAAGGGTGCAAACACTTGATGCTAAGGGTAGAGCTAGGCCACCTTAGTTGTTGGAAGGATTGTTTTTTTATAGGTTTGGTTGATTTTTTTTATGGCCAGTTGATGAATGGGATCTTAAGGACATGGATCTTGTTGGACTGTTCAACAACATAAACTACAAGGTTTACCTTAGTTGGTGGCATGCATTCTAGTAAGTAGAAAAACATGTAAAGATAAAACAAAGGAAATACTAGAAATCATACAGTTTGTTACTTGCTATATGAAATTTCAGACTTGAAATAATATTTCAAATCTAAACCATGTAACTCAACACAAATTCTCCAAACAAGTTGTACGACAATAAACAATTTACTAAAAAAATAGCTAAAATCGGGTTGTATGACAATCAATAGTTCATTGAGATAATATCTAAAAGGAAAATAAAATATGCTTTGCATACATTTCAGTTGCATTCAAGTAATATAAAAAGACAAACAATATTTGAGAAGAAATAGTCTGTCACCAGAAATTATATTCAACAGGTGGGAAACATAACAATTTTACACTTCAAAGCTTAGTCAAAATCCTGATGCTTGATACCCAAAAATCCGAACCTCCTTACATTCATAGATTCATGTATTTATCCTCATCAAGATATGGTTCGATTACATATCTAGGATTTAAGTTCTGAAGTTTGACTTTACATTACATTTAGATCATGTAGATACAAACTTCATTGTTACTTCCTAATTAAAACTTGTAAACATTTAGTTAAACCGAGTGGAGTTGATTTCATGTGTCAGTTCATAGGGATAACTCCCCATCAATTCGATCTTAAACAAAAACATTTTTATTATAATAAATATCAATTTATTACAAGTGGAAGTAGTATGTATAACTAAACCAAAAAATATTCTATCAGTGCAACTGGAGTTATTGTTTATAACTGAAGTGGAAGAGAGGCATAACAAGATTCTTCATAAGTTGTTACTCGATGTTGACTTTGCATGGATGCCTATGCACACCAATAATTGGAGACAAACCCTGAATGGTGGTAGACCAATCTGACATAAGTTTCAAATTCTTTTTCTTTTTGACAGTAGTAGACATTCAGATAATCTCCTCCAGAAACATGCAAGTTTTATGGTGTTTTTTTCACAACTTCTGATATTTTTTCTATAGCTTTGTATGTTGTAGTTCAAGAGCCTGGTTTTGTTTCTACAAATATTGGATTTCCTTGGTCTCATTTAATACTTTGGCCTTTTATTAGGTTTTTCATTGGTGGTGTCTTTCATAGGTTTATGCACCATTAAAATTTTCCCTTTTATTTCTACTTTGATATCCTCTAAAACATGCTCTGTCTCTAGACTTATGTCTTCAAAATATTTCTCAAGGTATGGACCATTGTCCACCAAATGTTTTTCTGATTCTGAATCAATAGTGTACTATTTTTTCACAACAACATATTTGACTCCTGAGGTCTCCCCTTCATTGCGTTTTTTCTTGGTCTTGTCCCCTGTCATCCCCTTAAAGGTATGTATGGACATCTCCTCCATGTTGGTGAATTCATAGAGGTATTCATTAGTATCCTTATCTTCAATCACTATGGTATTTTTATCCTTTAAGGATGGATCAAAAAATTCCTTGGAGTTGAACCTCAACTGGTTGGTGAGCCTAGTCTTTTTGTTGTTTTTTCTTGGTATTTCTGGGACCTAGATCCCCTTCCTATTTTATTTTTTTTCCATAGGGGTATCTTCAATATGGGTGTCTAATGGCACAAATTCTACTGCAACAATATCATTACCATCCTTCTTACTCCTCCTCTGTCATCTTATTTTCAACTTGGGAGTTTTTTCTTCCTACATAGCAATGGGAATACAATTATCCTCAAAAAGTTTAGGAGACAATTGGATTGATGGGCTGACCTATTTTTCTTCCTTTATGATATGTTTTATAACATAGACCTTACCACTTTCTCTTTCCCTCTGTTTCGATGTAGAATACCTTGATTGCCTTCAAGGAATTTCCTCCCTTTGTGGAGTAATGGAACTAGCTTTCTCTGATCAAGTCCTCCCTTTTTTAGGTAGGGTCTTATTTATGTCTCATTGGGTGGCTTTGGATGAAATCCAGGTTTAGGAGAAACCTTAGCTAGCTGTCTGGGAAACCCTGACCTGCTATTCTTTAGGTTTGTTATTAACTTCTTGTTCTTCCTGTAACCCTAAAGAAACCAACAAATTTGTCCAAGACATGTCCAATTTGTTGAGAGAAAAAAGAACCAATATTTCAATGAAATCCTAGTGGTAAAGTCTTCTATGAAAATATTATGCGTAATTATGGATTCTATTAGACATCTTGGTTAGGATTTTAAGCAGATAGAAGGGGAGGTTCAATTCTTTGTCACCGTTTAAATGCATGAGGAATCTGATGTGATAACAATGAAAAATTGAGAACCTACCTTCTCTCGTGATATATCTCTGAATTGAAAACATAATACCCATCCACTTTTCTTTAAGCCAAAGGATTGGGATTCCCTGGATCCAATCGGGGTTTTGATGTTCTACCACCAGGAATGTATTGCATAATTCAATTGGTAATTTACCCTTTTAAAACCATCTCTCACCGTTGATCGGGAACGTGCATGCTCCAACGATGAATTGTTCTATTATATGGATGGTTATGTCCTCGATATTAGTATCAAAACCATCAAAGTTATTCCTAAATATTAGGGAAATTCATGTGTGATTTCCATTAAAGGAACATATGAAGTCAAACCATTCTCCCCTGATAAAAATATCTCTGATTTTTGGTATAGCTTCAAACAATTCGAGCCATGTTGCCTCTGTCTAGTTTAACTGCCAACGTTCTTGTGATGATACCATCATGAGTTAGCAACTTGTGTTGATAATGATGGTCAAGGGTATGTGTTATTTTGAGTTCATAAAAAACCTGGAATAATAACTGCACAAAACCTGCAATGATAATTGCTCGAGGCACAAACATGCACGATCTTATCATAAAAATTGCAATGATAGTTGCACAAGGTAAAAAATGCACACGATATCAAGTGTACAGGAAGATGTGAGTGCATGTTGGGTGCCAATATGATTTTATTTAAACTTTTAAATATTTTTTAAAACAATAAAACTCATAAAATAACGCATGTATGGTGATTGCAAGAACATGGGCATTCTTGCAATCAACACCTTTTTGCACTTATAAGATTAAGTTTACCCTTTTGTGGTCCAATTATGATATAACCATGGTGATAGAACTTATTCAATCAAAATCTAGACTTGAATTGACCTCATAAAGAGCACAAAAATAATAAAAAACAAATAAGGGATGACACAAGAAATCATAAATGACTCACTATATCATGCATAAAAACTAACTATAAACTAGGTTGACAGATGAATGGGTTGGTTTTATGAATAAAAAGAAGAGGTGTAGGTATAGGATCTAACATCATCTCCAACTAAGGGTAGTGCTTCCCTGTGAGGTGCTAAGAACAATAGACCTATGTGCTTGAATTATTTATTCCTACCACCATACCACCAACCACTTAATATCCTCTACCAATCCTATTAGTCGTCATATTCCAACTAAAAACCAAATCTACAACTATCCCCCAGTGCCTTTATTGGGATATGGAGTCTTTTATTCAAAATAAACTACATAATCATAATGAAAATAAAAAAAACTATGTACAGAATGAACCACCTCTGGTCCATCAGGTAAAGTAATGCTTCATTAAGCTTCCATAGACTAGGATTCCAAAGATCTCAGTGCCATCCATATTTTTCAATATAAAGTTACTATTATCCAGAACCTTGGGTACTTTGAAGGGGCCAAACCAAATGTTATCGAACTTACCATACTTGGGTTTATCCTCCCTCTTGGCATCCCACCTCATAACTAGATCACCTAATTGAAAAGTATATTTTTTGGTTCTCTTATCAAAGGATGCCTTGACCTTGTTATGATTAGCCTCAGTCTTCTCATTTAATGTTTATCTCCTTTGCTGGACTTCAATCATATGAAAAATCCACCTATGGATGTCATTAGGATCCTTCACTTCCTCCTGCAAAAATTTCAACACTGGTAGACCAAGTTGGGTTGGAAAATATCATCCACCCCATAGACTATCTAAAATGGAGAGGTACCCTGTGACTTATTGGTGTTGATCCTATCATCCCATAAGGTATACTTTAGTTTGGAATCCCATAATTTTTTATTTTCATCCAACAGTTTTTTGATGATCCCAATGAGGGTTTTATTTGATGACTCTGCCAACCCATTCCCCTATGGGTAATATGGTGTAGAGTATGTCAAGATAATGTTGTAATTCCCACATAAATCAATCATGGCCTTGCATTTAAATTCATGAGCATTGTTTGTTACTAGTTTCCCGGGGCATCCAAAGCTGGCAAAGATGTTTGTCTCCAAAAAGTTCATGATCACCTTGTCAGTAACATTCCTGGTAGGAACAACTTCAACCCACTTTGTGAAGTAGTCAGTGGTAGTAAGAATCTAGCTGTGTTGTCCACTAGAGGGTGGGTTTATCTCATTGATAAACTATATGCCTCATTGTTGAAATGGGTCATTTATAGCAATGGGTTTCAGGGGTAGTTTGAGAAATTTCTGCTTTCCAGCAAATTTCTGACATTCTTCACAAATTTTGACCATGGAAAACACATCAGAAAATATGGTGGGCCAGTAGTATCCAACCATTAGAAATTTGAGGGTTGTAGCTTTCCAATGTTAGTGCCCCCCACAAAATAGTTTATGCATATTAGTCACAACCTGTTTTAACTCATCCTCATCCAGACATTTCAACAAAATACCAGTAGGGTCTTTCCAATATAAATTATGATTTAAAATACAATATTTTACAACCTTTAATTTAAGAGACCTAGTTTTGGATTCTTCCAACTATGGTGGGAATTATAGGTGCTGTAAAAAATAAATGATATGTCTATACTAGAGTGAAAGAGAATACTTATCAATTACATTCATGGTCTTATTCTCATCTTGTATCAGTGGAGCATCAGACTGGTTGAAGCTATGGTGCAATTCTAGTGCTTTGCAATTTGAATCAGATAACAGTTTTGCAAGGATATACCCCTTGATCACCTTAGTGGGATTTATGTGCAGATCATACTCCAAAAGTTTGAATATCCATTTTCCCCTCTTCCCCTCACTGTCTGACTGGACAAGGATATCCTTTACATTTCTTCTAGGAAGATAAGTTGTTATGTTGGGATGCAGAACATAAACCCTAAAGGACTTCAAGACTTTCACTAAGGCATAATCCTGCTTCTCCAATATGTCATATTTCAATTCAGCATCCCTAAGTGATTTTATGAAGAAGGTAATGGGATGTTCATGCCCATTTTCATTCTTTTGCAGTAGTACACCAACCATAGTCTCCTCAAAAAGAGAAAATACAAAATTCTTTTAAATAATATGGACTAACCAGAACATGGGCGTCAATCAGAGCCTGCTTTATCCTTTGGAATGATGATCTTGTTTCCCATGTCCATTTAATGTCATCATCCTTTTTCAACATGTTATTAATAGGCCTGATGATCTCAACAAAGTTTGGTACAAATCACCTCAAGAAATTTATTTTTCCTATAGAAGATTGTATGGCCTTCTTATTTCTGGGAATGCCAATTTTCTTAATATCATCTACTCTTTATGGGTCTATGTTTATCCCTCCAACAAATATAATTTGGCCTAGGATATTTCCTTCTAACATATCAAAATGGGATTTTTTGAGATTCAAAGAGATTCCATACCTTCTACATTTTTGAAAGATTTTCTCCAGGTGTTGCAGATGTTCATCATCAAATTTTGAGAAGATGGTTATGTCATCAAGATATATAACCATGAATGTGTCCCTTTCACCCATACATGCAATTTACATGGCCCTCTGAAAGGTGGCCCTTGAATTCATCGGGACAAAGGGAATTTTTCCATACATGAATGTACCCCATGGGGTGGTGAAGGCAATGTTTTCTTTGTCTTCTTCAAGTACTACTATTTGGTTGTATCTGGGATAACCATCCAGCATGGAAATTTTGTGAGCACCTACTACCCTTTGCAAAATATGGTCCATCCTAGGAAATGGATAGTTTTCTTTCAATGAACAGATGTTCATGTTTTTTAAGTCTACACACAAGCATATTTCTCCACTATTTTTCTTGACAGACACCAAGTTGGCCACCCAATATGAATATCTCAAGGGAATAATGATTTTGGCATCAAGAATAAATTTCAATTGTTTTTCAATAATAGACATAGAAGAGGATTAAATTGTCTAATTTTCTACCTAAATGGATTCGAGCCCACCTTTAGAGGAATCTTGTGTTGAATGATGTCAGTATCAAAAGTCTTCAGGTCCTCATAAGACCATGCAAAAATATCAACAAAATTTTTCATAAGGATGACATCCATGTCTCTCTACTCATCTGGAAGTGCTCTGGATATCTTGACAAATTTGGAATCTGTAGATGTCCCAATGTTGCAGTCTACAAACTATTGTTCTTGTCTTTTAAAGGTAACTTTCATGGAGACATCATTGATGTCAAAAATCCTCTCCAGTGGGACTAAGCCTCTTGGAATATGATTTTTTTTAAGATCCACAATGTTGTGACCAACCACCTTGTTTAGAAAAGGAGGTGCCTGCTGATTTTTCATTTCATCATCATCATTCTCTTGGTCAATGGAGATATTTGAGAATTCTTCAATGGTTTGCAGAAATATATTGAGTTCCAGATCATCACTAAAAACCTACCAGTGCTTAACATTGTCTGGTATAGTTTTTCTGCACTTAACCTCCACCTCTTATTTAAAATTTGGACCAATGGGAGGCTTGAAGGTACTAGCATCCAGATCTAAAGAGTCTTCCCTTTGATTGAAATCTCTAGGGACAAAGGAAATATTGAAAGCTAGAAATAAATTGTTAACTATGTCCCATACCTCGTTTTTGTACTATTTCCGCCTCAACTGTTTTTCTTGATAAATTTCTTTCACCTGATTAACAACCAGTTTAGAATCACCAAATACTTCCAATTTGTTAATGGCCATGTCCTTATCATCTCTCAGCCCCAACACCAAGGCTTCATACTATGCTATGTTGTTGGTTGTTTCAAATTCTAATTTGTACGAGAGTGACACCACCTCCTTTGAAAGGTCAATGGGTATTATGCCATCACCAATTCCCTCCTTTGAAGATGATCCATCAAAATACATCTTCCATATTTCATTTCCTTGACCGGGCTATGGATTATTTATGCATTTGATGACAAATATTTATGGAGCATCATCATTAATATGAAAAATAGATGACTTAATATCATCCTCTGCAACATAAATTGGATGATTACCTAGATCGTGATGATCACTCACAATGTAAGCCAATATGTCTTTTTTGTACAATATTCTATGTTCTCCTCTGAAAACAGGGATGGTCACATATGTAAGATCCATCTGCAGGGATCCTCCAACTTTATTAGCCCAAGACCTGGATAAAATCATTCCAAATGCGAGAGGCATATCCACTACAACAATATCCATAACCACACTTTTCATGGGAAATTGAGATAGAGAAACAACCAGATCCTTAATTAATACAAAACATTTAACCTTTTTGGAATCAAAAGAGTAAATGTAATTAATAACCCTATCTCTTCCATGAAAACCTTAGGCATGACATTATGACAGGACCCTCAGTCCATTAGGAAATTATGCATGATTGTTTCATGGACATTCAAGGATATATAAAAAGGTGGGGAAGCATCAGACCCAACTTCAATGTGTGGGCCAACAATGATAGCAGGGTTCTCATCTTGAAGGGTTATCACATGAGATGAGATAGTAGAAGAAGGCGACTTCAAAGCCTTCATGATAAACCTCTTTAAAGGCTCATTTTTTAGTAACTCTGTCAAAGGTACATGAATCTTTATTTTTCTTAACTCATGCTCTATGTTAAAATAAGTTGGTTGTATGTATACTTCTTTTACCTTTGGGAAAATAGGTTTAGTTTGTTGGTGTTGATCTTCTTTGTTTTCTATGTCTTTGTTTGGACCTTTCTTGGGAGGATTATCTGATTTCTTATTCTAAATGGGAACATTTGTTTTGGGACCCCTTGGCCTATGCCTTAAATTGTACTTCTTTTAGGGATGGATTTGAAAAATCTCTTCTCCCTTTCCATCATCATCAAACTGGTTTGAAAATTGAGAAATTTCATAGTCTTGTTGGGTAAGATGACTAGGATAGAGGTCAGTTTAATTAAAAAATACTCCAGAGTCATCTCCAATTCCATTAATCTCATCCATCTCCTCAACTTCATTTTTCTGAAAGGGGGAACAACCCTTTGATCTTCAACATTCCTAATTCCCCTCAACATGATTTGAGGAGAATTATTAGGTCTTCTAAACTAATTAGTGTTCCTTTTTGCAGCATCTTGATATGGTCTTGTTGGCACAGGGGCAGACCCAAGGTTCAACGCTTACAACGCACCAACAAAACGATAACTACCAATCCTTTTGGGAACACCTATGAAGCAGACGAAGTCTCACCCGAGGTAGAAGCAGAGGGGGTTACAGGAAACATGTGTCTATAACCAAGATGGGACAGAGATCTATGATAATAACACTTCACAGAGTACTCTATTAACACTTAGGAGAAACATGCATTAGTTCATTAGATTAATTAACATCATAGGATAAACCTAATATATATTGACGCAGTAACACAAATGATCATATATCTTGAACACTTAGTATATAAATTAGATCTATAATCCATTCATCCTTAACACAAGTAAAACACTAAGAAACAACATATCTATCTATCATACATAACAATCAAGGAACTGAGCAGATTCACAACATAAATAACAAAGAAAAAAGAAAACCAAAGACACAAGATATACGTGGTTCACCCCAGTGTGGGGCTATGTCCATTAACTGCTTTGTATTCTTTATTATTCTTCAATCTATTACATTCATTCTCTCCTGTTCACTAAGCCACAGAGTTGAACTTTGCATCAAACAGGAGATATGTGCACTGAACACCAAGTCCTCCTTCCCAAAACTAGGTCAAGGCACAAATCCAACTTCTCTATCGAGCACAGAGCCTTACATACACATTCTGTTGCACAAAGAAACCCAAAACTATTTTCACTTAACTACCAAGACTTCACGCTTACATCGCTTAGCTTCTTCTATCATACATTCTTACTTATTTATGCTTTTACAATCCCCTACAAAAAGGCCTAAACATGGGAGAATGCATGGGTTGGCATCCCTTAACCCATTACAAAAACCCTAAGGAACCCCTTACTGGGTCTAAAAATCCCGCAAAAAAAGTGAGATCAATGATCTCATCTCTCCCTAGGTGCTCCATTTTCAACCATCATGTCAAAGTACAAAAGGTGGTCCAAACCTGACCAAGGTTTCCTCAAAACTTGGTCGAGGGCCAACAAGCCCCCAACAATCACCTGTGACTCATCCCGAGTCACTCAAGTCTGGTCAATGTTACTTCGAAGGCCTTGAGCTTAACTCACGTTGCCTCAACTTGTTGCTTCACCTGAGCCTCTTGCTCAGTGAGCTCCTGGATCGTCTGCTATGTAATAGGCCCTTCCAGGCATTGTTCCACTGTTGCAACCACTTGGTCCAGTTGTGAGCCCTGTCCCTTAATTTATTTGAAAACCTTACAGGATTCATCCTGCATAGGTTGTAGCTTCTGTGTGACTTCCATTATTCTACCCTGGAGGGCAGTGATCTACTGTTTCACTACGCATTTTTCCTAATATCTCTTCATTATTTCAACTATGGTGAGTAGCTTCATATGTGCCTATATTGACAATGCCTTCTATTTTTCCTCCTGTAACTGCACTTCCAGTTTCATTAGCTCTGGATATTCTGCTAGGAATTCATATGTCTATTTGCTTCTATCGCTTATTTTTTTTCATTATGAGGCGAGGGCTCTAATCCTTACATCTATTTTCTTAGTGGGTTCCTCCCTCTGGTAACACACCTCTTGTGGAGTGCTCGGTATTGCCTGGACCTCCAACTTTCTTATCCTCGCTTGAAGCTGCTGGATGGTCTCAACGACCTTTGCTACTTGAGCCTCGACTGACTCCTGTTCCTCCTGTGCCAAACCTATCACATAGTGACATGATTTACTCACATATTCCTTAATCGTGGCCCATTCTATAAGAAACTACTCCTTTTCTCTCTTTAGTTGGACTTTTTCCTCCTGGATCATTGCCTGAAACTCTTCTTTCTCATTTTCATAGGCGGTTACATAGTACCGCACTACGCGTAATTTTTCTAAGATTCATCCTTCTCTTGCTTCAAGGCTTCTGTAGCCTTCTTCTTCTCTTCCTCGACTTTCTAAAGTCAGGGTTCTGTCGCATTTCTAAGTCTTCTCAATTGGGATGGTTCATCCGCCAATTCTATAGTTTGTGATGAGGAAGGCGCAATAGGTACTGCGCGGACCAAATAGATAACTTGTTGTACTTCCTTCAATTCCTTCTCGACCCTTCCATATAACTCTTCCTACTTCACTCCATATCTCTACAAGATATCCTTGGAAGCATCCTCCATAGCTCCATGGACCAAACTAATATCTTCCTCTATGAGCATTGCCTCTAACTGGGCCTTATTAGCATGCGTCTTCTTTCTTGTTGAAGGTTTCTTTTGAGAAACCTTCCTCTTTTGTGGTGTTACAGTTTCATTCGAGGGATCTTGAGGCAGTGTAGCTTTTCCTTCTCCTTTCTTTTTTTCTTCATCCCCTCCTCCTTGTCCATCTGATTCATCTCCTCATCCTCCACTGAGTGAGCCAGACCCATTATCTCCATAATCATTGTCCTCCTCATCGCTCTCTATATCCTAGAATTTCTCCTGTGTTTTCTTCTTCTTCATCCCACTAGACTATGTCAATGTCCGAGAGTTCTGCATCAGCGACAAGTACAAGGAGTTCCTTTGGCCACTCCTTTTTTATCTGGTCCATGTCTTCATCTGTCATCTTGTAATATGAATGTAATTCTTCCTTGCTCTCATCTTTGCATGTAGTGATATAGATGAAGTGCAGATATGCACAGAACTTTGCTATTTGTCTATATTGGTGCAGGGTGCATGGTGTCATGCACGAAAATGATTCAATGGAAACCTTCAGTTGCTGATAATATGCATGAAAGACGGCGTGGGACTACCATTTCTTCGACATGTTGTTGGTGTACCACAAGGTAGAAAACCTAGAAGCCAACGACTCCGATGGTTCGATCTCCAGAAAGGTGTCTCCTTCGGGCATTTTCCAAGGGACAAATGAGATCAAAACGGTCATCTAGATAAATTGGAATTCATATCCCAAATATTAGTCTTCACGACATTCTTTCTCGATTTCATTAACTAGGTAGCTCACCCAATTCATTTCCATGCCCTCCACACATTTTCCTGCGAGGTCCACCACGAACCCGGTGACTTGTGTGTGGTGATACTTCCTTACGAGATTTTCAGATATGAGTTGGAAAGAGAGGTGCACTGCGCCATCCTATATAGAGACTAAATTGTAGCCTCGCTTTCCTTTTTAAACTTCCCTGTAAGCTTCCGTGATGTGTTGTGCCAGGGAATGGTTCGAGGCCTTCCCTGGATAAAACTATTGAGGGTCAGGTCCCTACATGCTTAATACTATAATATGGTGGATCAACGTCGGATCCACAGTAATTATTCAGTCGATCCACAGGTATCCTCCATGATATCATGACAGGAGGAGTTTAATGCAAGTGTTAACCTCTTAATGGTAGCCAAAATGAGGAATCTTCATCATATTTAGCACGGTAGACTACACCAGTCCCTTAATCCATGGTTGTGAGATTATGCGAGGCTTATTTCCAGTTGACTTCGTCAGGTAGCGATGGGGTGCTAGCATAGCATAGTTCTTTATGTCACCCAAATTGAAATCATTTTTCTTCAGTAACATAATCTATCCCAACTGACTTCCAACTACATGTATTCCTTTCGGAATGTACGCGGTGACCAAGGTGTACTCATAGTCTCATGGGATGCTTTCACGGTTAATGATGACAACCAAAGGTGGGATGGACATGATCTGCTTCGCATTAGCCAGATCATCGTGATGCTTACTTTGCTGCTCAATCGCGGGGTTAACATGACTAGAATGACATCTAGTTGAAGTGGAAGCCTGCAATCCCCTAGTCGACGATGCCTGGACACCTTGTGATAACATTTTGTCGGCCATTATCTTCCTTAGGAATTCCTTGACAGACTTCTCTAGTGCACTAGGTTTGCACGACATTCAAACTTTTAAATAGACGGGTCGAGGTAGATGAACAAATAGGTGGGGTACACAAATAGATGGCACAGTCTAGCTTCAAATAACACAACTCGACACTTAGAAAATTCTCAGGTAGCTCAATTAATCACGGGTGGAAAAAAGTGGTCTCGGCGTAGCGACCAACAAGTTAAATAAATAGGGCACCATAACATATTCTTCCAATGGGCATGAATGCTTCCATTAATGTGAATATGTCTATTATAGTGCAGTCTCAACATCCCAAAAGCGGTCCATCAACCCATACATGAATTTTCTATCCATTCTAGAGCGTCGTTCTAATGGTCGGGGCACCTCCAATGATCATATAGCTTTTCCAGGGCAAAGTACTATTCTACGCGGTTTTGTTGTTCCAACGAGGTTCAAATCCTGTGAACTTGCCTCCTACGAGGTTTCAGTTTGCGAAGTCTTCCATCTGTTCTCTGTAGTTTCTTGCAATTTTTCTAACTTATCTTTATTTTTATTAATCTTCATTGCCTTCTTTCTTGTGATTTGAGTCTCTCTAACTGTTTCTGGAATCCTCTTTCCATTATTATTCTTATGTTCCCCTAGCGCAGTGTCTTCGCACTGCTGATGTGCTCTCAAAGGGTTAGAAGTTAATATCCCTTCTCTTAATACTTCCTAGGTGGGTATTATTCTTTCTTGCATAGATAGGTCCTTCAAACCTTCTTGCATTCTTTCAACCTTGACATCTAATTCTCTTCCTTTCTGGCCCTCCTATGTTGTTACTTTATTTTTTTTCTTCGACTTATCCTGTTGTTCTTCTATTAGTCGATCTGTTTTTCTGGCTATGAAAGTCCTTAGTTCTTTCTTTTTCTTTTATGTAGCTTCTTCCTCTTCTTTCCTTCTGATTTGATCTTTCTCAATCTAAGTCTTACCTAGAAAAAGTGGGAAAGAGGCGTTGTCCCCAATAACCTTAATGACTTCAAATTCTTTTTTAGTCGATGTTCCATGAACAATAATAGGTACATTAGTAACTCTTCCACATAGGGTTATCATCTTAACTTTAAACAAGCCTATCCTTCCTAGTGAAGGTACAACAATAGGCTTTCCCAAAATTTCCCAAGTTTCTTTTTTCATAACATTCACTTGTGTTTCTTCATCCAAGACACAGTCTATGTCAAAGTCTTCTATTCTTGTACTTATGCGTTGTTTTACTTTCAGGATCTTTGGTAAACTGAAATCTTTATGAACATCCATCATTTATTTCAACTTACTAATGTAGTCTGAACTTCCTCTGATTCTTTCTCTTTATGATTCTCTAACATTCCCTTACTCTCTTGATATTTTTCTTGTCTCATGTTCATTTGATCAACTTTGGAAATCATCCTTGGACAATTCTCAAGCTCATGACCAACAATTTTACAACAAAGACAAATAGGACCTGTACCAGGGAATTCCTTAGCAATATTTCCCGGTCTTCTGCAGTTATAACACAAAGTTAAGCCTTTTTTTATCTTAATCTTTCCCCAACCTCTTTTGTACTGCGCACTAGGATCATAGTGTTGGACTTGCAATCTGCAAAAAAAAATTGTAGGTTCCTGCATCCACTTATTAGTCCAATTTTTTTTTCTATGCATAGGAATAACATATCTTTCTTTATTTATATTAAATTTACTCAGATCAAGTCTTTATTCCAACTATTCCCTAGACTTTAGACTAGGACATACTCTATTAAACATACTTAAATTCATGCTTTCGAAACAAAAAATTTCACTTATCTTACTCTTATGAAAGCACAAATCTTTACCTCTTTTCTTCAGATCAGATTTATTTCTTATCACAGAGCTTCACAAGTCAATTAGAGTACTGCACACTACAATAGTATATCTACGCACAAAGATTCTCTTTTCTTTACTTTAGTTCCTAGCAATCACATTTTTAGTTCCCGGCAACGGAACCATTTGTTGGCACGAGGGCAGACCCAGGGTTCAACACTTACAATGCACCAACAAAACCCTAACTATCGACCCTTTCGACAACACCTGCGAAGCAGGCGAAGTCTCACCTGAGGTAGAAGCAGGGGGGGTTACAGGATGTAGGTGTATGTAACCAAGCTGGGACACAGATCTGTGATAATAAAACTTCACATAGTACTCTATTAACACTTAGGAGCAACATGCATTAGTTCATTAGCTTAATTAACATTGTTGGATAAACCCTAATATAGATTGGCACAGTCACACAAATGATCATATATCTTGAACACTTAGCATATAAATTAAATATATCATCCATTCATCCTTAAAACAAGTAAAACACGAATAAACAACAGATCTATCTATAATACATAACAATCAAGGCACTAAGCAAATTCATAACATAAATAAAAAAGAACAAAGAAAACCAAAGACACGATATATACGTGGTTTACCCCAGTGTGGGGCTATGTCCACCAACTGCTTCGTCTTCTTTATTATTCTTCAATATCTTACATTCATTCACTCCCATGCACAAAGCCACAGAGCCGAGATTCACATCAGACAAGAGATATACGCACTGAACGCCAGATCCTCCTCTCCAAAACTAGGTCAAGGCACAAAGCCAACTTCTCTATCAAGCACAGAGCCTTACATACCCATTCTTTTTCACAAATCAACCCAAAACTACTTTCACTTAGCTACCAAGACTTCACTCTTACATCGCTTAGCTTATTCCATCATACATTCTTACTTATTTATGCTTTTACAATCCCTTACAAAAAGGCCTAAACATGGGAGAACCCATGGGATGACATCCCTTAACCCATTACAAATACCCTAAGGAACCCCTTACTGGGTTTGCAAATCCCGCAAAAACAAGTGAGATCCATGATCTCATCTCCGCCTAGGTGATCCATCTTCGACCATCGCGTCAAAGTCCAAACGGTGGTCCAAACCTAACCAAGGTTTCCTCAAAACTTGTTGAGGTCCAATAGGTTTGTTTGGATGCTTGGCTTTCCATTTCAGTTTAGCTATTTATGAAGTCATGGATTTCAATATTCGGGTCACCTCATCTAGCTTTGGGTTAGATTATGTTGGGTTATAAGAAGAATGAATCTCTTCCCTATTCTTCTTTTTGTCCCTATCTGATTTGTTCTTCAATTTTTCTGATGCTAGGATGTTAGATTCGACCTCAATGGATTCCTCTTGCATAGATAGAAATGTGGTGGACTTGCTCTCCCTTAACATGAGATAAAATTCAACATCAATTTCATTTGCAAATGTGATCTTGGCTTATGTTTCCATTGGTTTGATATCATAAGGGATATTTTTATACATCTTATTAGACCTTTTAGTGAAGTATGACACATGCTCACCATTGTTCCTTCTTAAATCCCCAAACTCAGTGATGTAGTACATGTAATCCCTCCTGTCCCCCCACTTTTTTAGAAAGGCCTCATCCAATTCCTCAACATCTATGATAGAATCTGGAGTTAGACCACGAAACCACTTCCTTACCTCTCCATATAGGCTCTACAAAAACAACCTCATCCATACATCTGGATGTTCAATGTTAAAATTGTCTGCAAAGTTGTAAAATTCTACCAGATGTTCCTCAACAGTCATATCTCCTTCACCATTGTATTTGGGCAGATATTTCATGTAGTCTCCTGTAGGAAATGTGTTTAGGTTTTGAGGCAACACTAAAGGTGCATACCTAGTTGTAATGATGGCTTCCATCCTGTTGACAACCATGTTTGTGACAACAAGGCTTTGAGGATGAGGATGAGATGTTGGTGTGGTTTCTTGAGAAAAAGATGAGGTAAAAGTTGATATAGGATATATATGATGGCTTATCACAAGGAGGTTTTCAAAAATAATAATATTAGGCTGCTTCTTGTTGAGGATAGGGGCAACCTTTTCAGATGTAGCCCTACCTTTGTATGGAAAGGGATGTCTACGAGAAAGTGTGGATTTCCTTGGTTGCCACTATGGATCATAAGTTGTCGTGTCATCATTAAGGTCAAAGTTTACTTTTAAGGATTTGATTTCCTAAATCCCTTATTGGGAGCCACAATTTCTTAATAGATTTGCATTCAATGGAGTTTCCAGGTGAAAGATGACAGTCAGTTTAGTGCCTGATCTTTGTTCACCATCAAAGATCATATCTGATCATTATCATTCTCCCATAGAAATATGCTTTGTTACTCTGCTCCTCGAAAATGACGCCAGAAGATGTTGGTCCTAAGGTCAGCACCTGGCTGCTAAGGGTAGAGCTAGGCCACCTTAGTTGTTGGAAGGATTGGTTTTTTATAGGTTTTTTTAATTTGTTTAATGACCAGCTCATGAATGGGCTCTTAAGGACAAATATCCTGTTGGACTGTTCAACAACATCAACTACAAGGTTTACCTTAGCTGGTGGCATGCATTCCAATAAGAAGACAAAAATTTAAAGATAAAATAAAGGAAATACTAGAAAGTATACAATTTGTTACTTTCTGTATGAAATTTTAGACTTGATATAATATTTCAATTATAAAACATGTACCTGAACTCAAATTCTCCAAACAAGTTGTATGAAAATAAACTATTTACTAAAAAAATAGTTGAAATCAGATTGTATGACAATAAATAGTTCATTGAGACAATAGTTGAAAGGAAAAGAAACTATTCCTTGCATACATTTCCCTTGCATTCAAATAAGATAACAAGACAAACAAGATTTGAGAAGAAACAATCTATCACCAGAAATTATATTCACCATGTGGGAAACTTAGCAGTTTTAAATTTCAAAGATGAGTCAAAATCCTGATGTTTGATACCCAAAAAGTAGAAAATCCTTACATTCATATATTCATGTATTTATCCTCATCAAGAGAGGGTTCAATTACCTATCTAGGATCTAAGTTCTGAAGTTTGACTTTACATCACATTTAGATCTTGTAGATAAAAATTTCACTATTACTCCCTAATTACAACTTGTAAACATTTCTTTAAACTGATTGGAGTTGAGTTCAAGTGTTAGTTCACAGGGATAACTCCCCATCACTTCGAACTTAACCAAAAATATTTTTATTATCAAAAATAAAAAATTATTACAAGTGATAGTAGTACCTCTAACTAAACCAGAAAAAGATTCTATCAGTGAAACTGGAAATATTGTTGATAACTAAAGTAGAAGAGATGCATAACACAAGTCTTCATAAGTTGTAACTATTTTTTGACTCTGTATGGCTTTCCACGCACACCAATAACTGGAGACAAACCTTTAATGGTGGTTGACCAAGCTGGCACATGTTTCAAATTCTTTTTCTTTTTGACAATAATAGACATTCAAATAATCTCCTTTAGGAACATGCAAGTTTTCTGGTGTTTCTTTTGCAACTTTTGATATTTTTTATGTAGCTTTGTATGTTGCAGCTCAAGAGGATGATTTATTTTTGCAAATGTTGGATCTACTACCTCATGTTGTCATTTTGTTTCTTGATAGCTTACACATTCAGATCACTGTCATCCCTGTCTCTGTCATCTTCAACTTTAGTCTTGATTTCTTCCTTTACTTTGCTTCCATTTTTGAGCCCATGGTCTTCCTCGGAAACAGGTTTATTGAGGTCGATGGAGAGCTTGGATTTCCATGGTATCATTTCATTCCTGGGCCTTTTATCAGTTTTTTCATTGCTGGTGTCTTTCATAGGTTTATGCACCATTAGAATTTTTTCTTTTATTTCTGGTTTGATATCTTGTAAAACTTGCTTTGTCTCTAGACTTACGTCTTCAAAATCCTGCTCAAGTTCTGGACCAATGTCCACCAAATTTTGTTATGATTATGTATAAGCAGTGTACTATTTTTTCACAACAACATATTTGACACATGAGGTCTCCCCTTCACTACGTGTCTACCTAGCCTTGTCGCTTATCATCCCCTTCAAGGTATGCATGGACATCTCCTCCATGTTGGAGAATTCAGAGACGTCTTCATCAATATCCCGATCTTCAATCACTATGGGATTTTTCTCCTTTAAGAATGGATAAAAAAATTCCTTGGAGTTCAACATCAACTAGTTGGTGAGCCTGGTATTTCTGTTGGGTTTGCTTGGTATTTATAGGACATGGATCCCCTTCCTCTTTTTGATCTATTTTTCCACATGGGGATATTCAATCTGGGTGTATAATGACACAAATTCTACTACAACAATATTAGGACTGACCTTCTTACTCCTCCTCTGTCTGCTTGTTTTAAACTTGGGAGTTTTGTCTTCCTGTATAGAAGTGGGCATATGTTTATCCTCAAAAATTTTAGGAGACGATTGGATTTTTGGGATGGCCTTTTTTTATTCCTTTATGATATATTTTCTCACATATACCTTACCACTATCCCTTTCCCTCTGTTTCGATGTAGAGAAACTCAATTACCTTCGAGGAATTTCCTCCCTTTGTGGAGTAATGAATCTAGATTTCTCTGATTGGGTCCTCCCTTTTTTAGATAGGGTCTTCTTTATGGCTCGTTGGGTGGATTTGGATGAACTCCCGAGTTCAAGAGAAACCCTATATTCTTGGGAAACCCCGACTTGTTGTTCTTCAGGTTGTTGATTGACTTCATGTTCTTCCTATAACCCGAAAGAAACCAGAAAATCGGTCTAAGACATGTCCAATTCCCTGAGATAAAAAAGAAACAGTATTTTAATGAACCTCTTGTGGTAAAGGCTTATATGAGCATATTCTGGGTAATTATGGATTCTCTTAGAAATCTTGGTCATGATTTTAAGAATATAGAAGGGGAGTTTCAGTTCTTTATCACCCTTTAAATGCATGAGGAATATAATGTGATAACAATGAACAATTGAGAACCTACCTTCTACCATGATATATATTAGAATTGTAGACAACATACCCCTCCAGTATTCTTTAAGCCAAAGGATAGAGATTCCCTGGCTCCAATCAGGGTTTTGATGTTCTTCCATAAGAAAATTATTGCAGACTTCAGCTGGTAATTTACCTTTTTTAACCCATCTCTCACCATTGATAGAAAGAGTGTATGCTCCAATGTTATATGCATGGTTATGTCCCTGATATTAGTATGAAAACCATCAAATTTCTGTGTGAATATTAGGTCAATTCCTGTGTGATGTCCATTAAATTCACATATGAATTCAAACCATTCTCCCTTGATAAAAACATCTCTGATTTCTGGTATAACTTCGAACAGTTCGATCCCTCTTGGATCTTCTCGATTTAACTGCCAACATTCTCGGGGTGATACCATCATGAGTTAGAAACTTCTTTTTAGAATAATGGTCAAGGGTATGCATTATTTTTTATTCATAAACAACTTGCAATAATAACTGCACAAAACCTGCAATGATAATTGCTTGAGGCACAAACATGCACGATCTTAGCATAAAACTTGCAATGATAGTTTCACAAGGAAAAATATGCACACAATATCAAGTGTACATGAATATGTGAGCACATGTTGGGAGCCAACACACTTTTATTTAAACTTTTAAATATTTTTTAAAACAATAAAACTCATAAAACAATGCATGTGTGTTGATTGCAAGAATGAGGGCATTCTTGAAATCAACGCCCTTTTGCACTTATAAGCTTAAGTTATCCCTCTTATGGTCCAATAGTGATATAACCATGGTGATAGAACTTATTCAATCCAAATATAGACTTGACTTGACCTCATAA